>JASAMX010015486.1:0-23910 GCA_030248175.1 Microlaimidae sp. YZB2_3
TATTGCTCCGTTAGAATTTTCCTGCGTAAATTGGTTAAAATTAAAGGATTAGACCCGGATTCTGCAGGAGGAGGTTTAATATAAAAAAGATGCAATCTACCAAGTCTTCATTTTTTAGCTGAGTAGATTTTAAACGAAAAATTGCAGAAACGCGTTTTTCAGTAAAAAATGAATATCTTAGCTTTCAATTATTAAAACCACTAATCTAAAAGAATTTTAAATCTGTTAAGTAAGTTTAAAGGTTCGAAAGTAATTAAAATTGAATGTGGCTAGAAAGTATTTAAAGACATTATTTTCCATTTTTCTGAATTAAAGAGGTAGGCTTGGCGGTTAAATTATCCCCCCTTTCCATTCCTTCTAAAGGGCTTAAGTCTTTTGCTAATTAGGACTTTCTTCCCTCGATGTGCCCATCTATATAAATAACAGCGTTTCATAGATGTTTATGGACCTACCTAGCATAACAAAATTTTGGGTTCCCCATCACGCAGCGAAATCAAAATTCGTTAAATATTTTTACTGGAATATCTAACTTTGACCTTTGACTCTAAATATTAACCTTTGACTTTTGTTTTGAGCTATTTTTGTGTAGTCTAGGTATAGTCATATATAAATTTTTTGTGTTAATTAGAAAAAAAATATCTGATGCTTTAATCTTGTAGCTACATAAAGCCGCTAAAATTTTTTAAATAAATGTTTGTTTATTGGTATTATTTCAAGTTTCAAAATTACTTCAATGAAATGCATCTAATCTAGGAAGAAATTCGTTTCGTGGCGGGACCACCGACCCAAATTTTTAGTGATGGGCGGAAGTGAGGAACCCCCTGAACGGGGACCAGAGCCAAAATTGAGATTTTCCAAAAATCCGGAATGGGAACCGGAACCGTAATTTTTTGAATTTTGAACCGGAACTGCCTATCAAAATGCGGAAACACCTGGACCAGAACCGGAATTGAAATTTTCCAAAAATCCGGCCCGGAACATTTGGAACCAAGAACCGGAAATTCCTATCAAAATGCGGAAACCCCGGAACACCGGAATCGGAACCAGAACGGAATTGATATTTTTCAAAAATCCGGAATACGAACCGGAACCGGAATTTCAAATTTTGCCCGGAACATCCGGAACTGTCCATCGGTACAAATTTTGTTATGCTACATAGGCTCAATTTATTGGATACGCTTGTGGAGTTCATTTCCGTGTAGAAAGTAAATACAATGTATTTTCTGGGATGGCCCCATAGATGAACAAGGGGGGGGTAGGGTGGGGTCCACGTCCACCCCCCCTAGCCTCGAAATTTTGGGCCCCCCCCCTAGAAAAAAATCCAGGGTCGTCCCCCCAAATTTTTGAATTTTTTACCCCTGACCCCCTTCTAGATTTTGAAATCTGACCCCCCCCCCTCTTCTCTTTAGAAAATTTTACGTACCTTTTTTATACAAAATTTTCTTCCAAAAACGTGAATTTTAACACAAATCATGTTTTTACACACTTTTTATACCTGAATATCGCTCTATATTCAATAAAATGTAGTAATATTTTAAAACTATTATTAAACTTTCAATGATTTAAAAGTATTTTGCTTCGGAAATCGGACCCCACTTGACCCCCTCTAGGTTTCAAAATCTTGCACCCCGGGTCGAACCCCCTAGAAAGCTAGGGGGGTTCGACCCCCTAGGACCCCCTCCTAGATTTTGAAATGTCATTTACCCGGGGTAAACACCCGCCCCTAGCGTTTTGACCGTGTTTATCTTGGTGGCCCGCGGAGAGGTTGCCCCATACATGGGAAGTGGTCCGGGGTGGGGGGGGGGAAACCCCAAATTCAGGGGAAAATCGCGCACCCCCCTAGCGTTTTGACCGTGTTTATCTATTTTTGGATGGAAAAAATTAAAAACACAATTTAGGCAAAAAGCCCTTATCAACAACCACAACCCAACAAACAAACACCCCGGACCCCCCCCACCCCAACCCCCCCCCCCCGGCGCCTAGTTTTTTAGAGAGGTTGTTCCCCGGATAGCCGATATGAAGCTTAAGTATAGGTGCCTGAATTTTTTTGGAGTTTGAAAGTTTTGACTTTGGAGAGGTCTATGGCGTTTTGGCGATAAGTTTGTTCTCAGAATATTTTTATCTTTACACTTATGAATTATGGGTTGTTGTTGTTGCATTACCTGAAACTTATCTTCCCTATACAGATTATGCAAAGGGCAGGCGCTAAGACAAGCCAGGAGGGGCAGCAGCCATTCTAATAGTCGAGTGTTTGCGTTTGCGTTTTTGCTGTTTGTTACGCTCAATTTTTTACGTGCTGTTTACAAAAAGGCAACTGTGGGTTTTAATAACAATAACAAAATCATTTTTTACAGCAATCATTCTAAATGTTAATAAAACCTAGCGCTACATCAATAAAACCACGAGTCTACGTGTTACTAAACATTTTTATGGCATTTAATACGGAAGATAACATTTTTTGTGCTATTTAATTTGAATTTTTAATTTAAGTGAAATAAGTAAATAGGAGCTGATTTATTATTCTTTAAAACAATTTTATTTAAAACGTAATTTTCCAAATCAAATAACTTTTATTACGGTATATTTACATTTAGTTACATAAGGTGTGGAGCCCGGATATACCCATAGGTGAGAACGGTCGGGGAAGCTAGAGGGGGGGGGGTGCTGGTTACCCGGGGTAAATCGAATTTTGAATTATAGGAGGGTGGTCCCAGGGGGTCCGGACTCCCCTAGCTTTTTGGGGAGTCGACCCGGGGTGCAAAATTTTGAAATCTAGAGGGGGGTCAGTGTCAGTTTTAAACCATAATAATTTTAATAATTTTTCTTTTTATAGGATAATACTACATTTTATTGAATAAAAAGCCATATTAATGTATAAAAAGGGTGTAAAAGCATGAATATGTGATGAAAATTCACGTTTTTGGAAAAAAATTTAGTATAAAAAAGGTACCTAAAATTTTCCCGAGGGGGGAGGGGGGGTCAGTTTTCAAAATCTAGAAAGGGGTCAGGGGTAAAAAATTCGGAAATTTGGGTGGAGGGGCCCCCCTAGATTTTCGTCTAGGGGGGTCCCAAAAGTTCGAGGCTAGGGGGGGTGGACCCCACCCTGCCCCTCCCCTTTCTCACCTATGGATATACCCGACCCCCAATTTGGAGAAGGTATACCGAAAGGTTTTGGGACTGGTTTCCTCCAAATTTTATGAAGAGGGGTTGGCAGTTTTGGGATTTTTTCGGGGAGATATAACCATTTTCCCTAGCTTCTCCCTGCCTACTTACGGTTAGTTATATTTATATACTACGAGTTTTATTTGATTTGTACAGTCTTATTCTACTGTAGATTTCCAGAAAATATAACGAAACCGTCAAACTAGAAATTTCGGGTGTTCCGTTAGTTTGTACGCAAAGGGCTCTGTCTTTTTGAAACTTCTCACCGCGAAAACGAAAACTGAATAAATGCAGCTTAATTTAAATTCTTTTCGTTGAGGGATTTCTCCTGAAAGAGCGGCCCTCTCTCTCCAAAGTCGTAAATATATAGAGAGAAAAACAATATCATTATTCCGACCATACATGGGCACGGAGGGGGGGGGTTGGGGGGATAACACCCCTCAAATTAGGAAAAGGGGAGTTTAACCCCCCCCCCCCACTCAGAAGTGGGAGGAGAAAAGATTACCCCCCAATTTCGGAAAAATGAAGAAAAAATGTCTTTAAAAAATGACTTCTAACTGCCTCCAAACTTAAGTTTTGAGGTCAAAATGAATGTTTTAAGCAGTAAAAAGCTAAAAAATGCAATAAAAAGGGCTTTTTGACCTAAAATTAGCGTTTTTTTACCCATTTTTCCTTCAAAATCGAAAAACGATATGGGTAAAATGCACTCTAAAAAAACGATAAGGTTATTTAGCGTTTCTCGGATTTTAACTCCCCCCCTAATTTGGGGTTTAACCCTCCCACTCCGGACCAACTTGCCCATGTATGATTCCGACATGGTATATTATTTCACAGAGCTCTGAGAAACTTTTATCAACGGATTTGATTTATTTAGGACACTTAAACCCCCGCCGATTTAACTTATTTAAATGTCAGCGTGTCTCGGGGTGCATGCATATCCCCTTCTGCTGGCAGTCAATTTTTATTAGTTTTCATCCCTTTTTTTTCTTAAGCGTACGTGCGATTCCGAATTTCCCAAAAAAATTTTTTTCAATGTTAACATAAATAGAATAGAAAAACGCTTACCCAAATTATATCTAAAACGTTTACAATTAACAATGATATATTTCATCAGAAGCTCCGGAGCTTCAAAATTTTTTAAAAACTATTTACTGAATAAAAAGGTGTTTCCGTAATTGCTGCAGTTTATATAGTTTTTCATTTTTTGTAAACTAATGTAAAACAAAAAATGTAAAAAAAACGCGGCAAAAAAGTCAACTTATTTGAAGGGTAAAGATGTTATTATTATTTAAAGACCAGGGGTGGCATTCTGACGCGCGGTTAAAAGTTACCCCGGGGTAAATTTTTTTACGTGCTTAAGGATGCGAGTGAAAAATCAATTTTACCTAGGTAAAAGTCGGGTTAAATTTTTTCTATTGTTTTAAGAATAAGAATTTATCCAACTCGAGAGGTGGTTAAATATTTTCTCCCGTAGGATTAATTTAATAAAAAATAAAATACGCGCATTGATTAAATTTTTTTTATTTTGCGCGAGGTGGTTTTGCGGCGCGAGAAAAAAATTTTAAAAAAATTCATTGCAATCATTTTCTGTCCCATATGCGGCAGGTTTATTTATTTACAATAAATATTTATTTTTTTATTTTCATTGGAATGGATTTATCGGGGTAAATATAAGGGTTTCTTCAGAATGCGACCCCTGGACTATAAAGTTTTTTCCATCTCACATGGTCGGAGTTACGTTTTTCAAACCCACCCCCCCCGCCCCCCCCCCTCTCTCGCCCCCCCCCCCCCCCCCCCCCCCCCCCCCCCCCCCCCCCCCCCCCCCCCCCCCCCCCCTTTCCTTTTCCCCTTTCCCCCTTCCCTCCCTTTTCCCTCCTTTTCCTCTCCTTCTCCTTTCCTCCCCTCCCCCCCCCCCCCCCCCCCCCCCCCCCCCCCCCCCCCCCCCCCCCCCCCCCCCCCCCCCCCCCCCCCCCCCCCGCATGATATTGGAGATAGAAACATCATCACTACAATTTAATCAATAATATATAACACATAAGAATGTCTGACTACACACTAATAAATTTTTGAACAAAATTTTATTGCACATGCAAATTTTGTGCAACTTTTTTGAAAAAATATGTCATTTTCTGCTAGTTTTACGGCGCAGCAATTTTTTACACACTGTTAGTTTTTTGTGCGACTTCTTTTACACTCAATACTGCACCAAGACTACTGTTTTCGCACTGCAAGTATAGCAGCACAACTAAAAAATAAAGACAATTTGAGTAAAAACATCGGAGTCCAACCCTCAGCTATAGCCTCGCAGTGCAAAAATGATCGCAGTGAAAAAAAAACTATATCGCGTATAAAGAATTCGCAGTTATTGACTGCATAAAAGCTAACATTGTGTTAAAAATTGGTGCGCGGAAAAACTAACGGAAAATAGCGGATTTTTGTTACAAAAGTCGCACAAATCTTTGCATGTGCGTCTTTTCTAGTAACATTTTTTTTAAAAAAATAGCATGGTCAAAAATAGTAAAAATTAGTCGGATAGAAACGTCACAATTTACAATAAAAATTTTAATCTTTTTATGTTTTGAAAATAACTTAGTTTACAAAAAAGTTAAAAAAGTTTTTTAAGTTTTTTTAAGGAGTGGGGTTCTGTGTACCGTTGAATGCGTTGCCTTTCGTATCCATAGGTGTTTAGAGGGGGGTTGGGGGAAGTTATACCCCCAAAAATCCCGATTATTATAGCCGACACCCCACCTAAAACTTCGGGGTACCCCGGACACCCCCCTAAAATTTGGGGGGTCCCAATACTAAAAACGCTAAAAATGGAGTATTTGAGGTATACCCCAAAAAAAATTTTGGCACCCAACCCCCAAATTTCGGGGGTCGGGTGTACCCTCCCAAATCCGAGAGGCTGTCCACTTAAGGTCTATTCATACTTATGACAAAACGTCCTTTGGACAAAGTCCAAAGGGAAAAGTCCAAAGGACTTTGTCCAAAGGACAAAGTCCAAAAGGAAAAGTCCAAAGGACAACGTATTCATACTTCTTGTCCTTTGGACTTTTCCCTTTGGATTTTGTCCTTTGGACAAAGTCCAAAGGACAAATTCTGAGTAGCGTTCATACTTCGTCCAAAGTACAAAGTCCAAAGGACGTTTTGGCTTGTCCAAAGGACGTTTTGGTTTGTCCTTTGGACTTTGTCCAAAGGTCGTTTTGTCATAAGTATGAATAGACCTTTATGGTTCTGTGTACAATGTGTTGCCTTTCATATCCTTCCTGCTCCTGTAAAAAAACATATCGTCGCTAATACGGCAAAAACAGCCACAATGTTACAAAATATATGCGCCTGTGACTTGTTTTAAACTTCAAACAGAACCTTTGTAACTGGAGAATGAGTCACAGTCACGTTAATTTTATAATGACTGTGGTTCATTTTGCCGTAGTGTTAAGATTAACCATATCGTCTTGACGACGGCAGAAAGCGTCGCAAAGAGTATAAAATCAACATGACTTCGCCTTATTTTGTCGTCATAAGAACGAATTATATTATTCTTCCGGTTGGGTAAGCGCGTAAACGAGCTCAGGCTTTTTCAAAGCGGATTTGCGCAGTTTTAAAGCAGCTTTAAAGAACTTTACCCTGACAGTTAACTAACTATAAACCGTGTTTAAAGCGGTTTTGCACGCGCATGCGTCAGTCGGCTTGGAAAGTTGTTGATAGACTGTTTGAATTTTTGGCTGAATCAAAAGTGTAAAAACTCTTCATTTTTGATAGCAACTTGTGTTTTCTAATTTTTTATTCCTGCTGTATTTTTGTCTAATTTTTAAAAATTATTTAAAGTTCCAATACGATGTTGATTAAAGGCTGGTTCATACTTATGTAAAAACGTCCTTTGGACAAAGACCAAAGGACGTTTTTACATACGTTTATACGCTGTGTTTGTCCTTTGGACTTTGTCCAAAGGACGTTTTTACTTAAGTATGAACCAGCCTTAACGGTAAAATCCAAATTTTTAGATCAAATAAGTTTTGGCGAGTTTTAACAATGAGTTTTTATGGACTTCGAAATAGGATAATATAACTTTGAATACTTAGAAATACAAATTTTTTTCTGTTTAATTGTAGTTTCAATGAACGTGTTTCTAACTTATTCCAAATTTGCATCATTTTACTTGTTGGTTAGACTATATTATAAAGTTACGTATGATGCAAAATATTTTTAAAATTTTACAATTTTTAAGTCGTTTATTTATTTCAACCGATTTTTAAAAGTAAGATATTGCCAGATAGTTCTAATTCTGCGTGTAATTTAAATGTGAAATCAAAAACTCCTATTAAAAAGTCGTTTATTTGTGGGAGCCCAGGATGTTTAATATTATTTGCATCTCAGGTTACAAAATAAATAAATTATTTCTTTAGTGCGTCGTCATTTTTTAAAGCCATAAAGCATATTATGTAAGCTTAGTACAATTTCTACTTGTTATAAAACCATAATTGATTTCTTTTCTTGATGATATGGGTGTTTTTGCTGCCGATCTTTAAATACAAATTTAGACTTTATCCAATACTGTTAAAATGCTTTTAAAATATTGTTTAAAAAAACTAATTTTTTTACTCGTATGTTTTTGAAAGCTAGCTTTTATAAAGCCGCACCTTAATTCCATGTCTATTTTTCTTCCACTAGTTTAAGGTGTCCTATTCTTCCGCGATTATTCTAATGTTAATCTAAAAACTATGTGGGCTTCTGGTATAAAAAACACCCGGGTTATTTTTATCGAGGAGGAGTAGTGTTGGTGCGGCTATCTAAAGTGTACTGAAGCCTTTTATTGACTTTGTCGCGAGTATTTTCTCTCGGCGGTTGGCTTACTCGTTAGCTAGTTTTTTCACGATTAAATTCTCGCAATTTCAAAGACCGCGTCGTTTACTTTGAAATTCATTTCGGAAAAAAAAACATCTTTTAAAGTGCTTAATTTAACACTTTGTTTCAAGGTCGCAAGCTTTATGGTTCAAAAAATATTAAAATTTTAGAGAAAATGAAATTCTGAAATATTCCGTTTTATTTTAAGTTGTTTTTTTCGTTATATTGTTTTTCAGCTTATTGATCCAAATCAGCAAAATAATTTACCATAACAAGGAAAACAAACACAACCAGACCTGCGCACGGTCTGGAAATGCCCCCCGCTGTTTTATTGGAAGATTTGCCCCCCCCCATTTTATTGCCCCCCCTGCTAAAAAAAATGAAAAAGTGTCCTAAAATTATGACGCCATTTTTGACCTATGATGACGCCATCATCGCAAATTTTTTGCAGTTTTTAGCCTATTTCAATGTATTTTAAGCCATTTCAGACCTATTTTTACCTTATTTTCGCTTTTTTTGTCCCTTTTTTCCCTTTTTCCTTCTTTTTTTCTCTTTTTTTCTCCTTTTTTTTCTCTTTTTTTTTCTTTCCCCCTGCTTGCCCCACCCCCGTTTTATAGCCCCCCGTTTCAAAAAAGTTGCCCCCCCGTGCCCCCCATTTTGGAATTGCCCCCCCGGTTTTAACCCCGGGGGGGCAATGCACAGGTGTGCACAACTGTAGTGCTAAATCGTTTTTTACTATTTTCTTTTTTTGTTTTACATCGTTGTGTTGGACTATGTTTCGTTGTTTTGTTATTTGTGTTTTTTTCGACTAAATCCTTCAGTGCTTTTTTAGTAAGGGGCTCATCTTGTTTGCAGGTCGAAATATTTGTAATAAAGTCTCACCGATTGCATTTTTCTTTCAGTAATTAATCTCATTCGCGTAAGTAATCTTTTAAAAAATGACCTAGAATTCAAACTATTTGTTTTAAATTTTATTAGGGTCGTTAAGATTTTTGTCCGTTTTTTGTTAAATTAAGTTAAAAAGGGTGCATATTTTTTGGTCGTCACAGGCGTTATCTTATTTTGGGATGAGTCGTGTGTGGCTTTTATTTACTGTTTTTTTTGTATTTTTTTTTGAAGTTTTTATGACCATTTCGTCGTTAGTCTGACAAAATAAGTCAGAAGCGTCGTAAAATACTCGTAACTGTGACTCTTTTTATATCTTAACACAAAATTATTATAAACAAAATGAGTCAGAGTCATGTTAATTTTATACTGATTGTGAGTTTTTGTGTCATAGGCTTTGTGACGGATCATAAAGAATCATTATAAGAAGCATGTTTACATTAGCCATTTTAAATTGTGCGCGATTCCAGTTCTAAATTATAAACCGCCAAAAAAAATTTAGACAACGAAAAAATATGTGACTTCATGTATCGCTCAGACCTATTTACTGCACTGCCCTAACTAGGGCGTCTTTTAATTAGGGCGTATTTCTGAGCGATATAAGAAGTTACACATTTATTTATGTTGTTTAAAATTGGTAGTGATGGGCGGAACTGCGGACCCCCGGAACCGGAGCCAGAATTGAAGTTTTCAAAATATCCAGAACAGGAACCGGAACCGAAATTTTAAATTTTGCCCGGAACATCCGGAACCGGAACTGCCTATCAAATTGAAAAACGTCCGGAACACCGGAACCAGAACCGGAATTGAGATTTTTTTAAAATCCAGAACAGGAACCGAAACCGGAATTCCAAATTTTGCCCGGAACATCCGGAACCCGGAACCGGAATTGAGATTTTTTTAAAATCCAGAACAGGAACCGAAACCGGAATTCCAAATTTTGCCCGGAACATCCGGAACCCGGAACCGGAATTGAGATTTTTTTAAAATCCAGAACAGGAACGGGAACCGGAATTCCAAATTTTGCCTGGAACATCCGGAACGCCCCCCCACCCACCCCCCGGAACCCCCGAAATTGAGATTTTTTTTAAAAATCCAGAACAGGAACCGAAACCGGAATTTCAAATTTTAAAAACCACAAAAAAACTACCCCGGGGCGGGGGGGGGGGGCCGGCCCCCCCCCGGGGGGGGGGGGACCGGAACATTGGGGGGGGGGGGGCCCCCCCCCCCCCCCGGAACCCGGAACCGAAATTGAGATTTTTTTAAAATCCAGAACAGGAACCGAAACCGGAATTTCAAATTTTGCCCGGAACATCCGGAACCCGGAACCGAAATTGAGATTTTTTTAAAATCCAGAACAGGAACCGAAACCGGAATTCCAAATTTTGCCCGGAACATCCGGAACCCGGAACCGGAATTGAGATTTTTTTAAAATCCAGAACAGGAACCGAAACCGGAATTCCAAATTTTGCCCGGAACATCCGGAACCCAGAACCGGAATTGCCCATCGCTAAAAATTGGTTATACGTATATACGTCAACACCAGTAGCGATATTTGGAATTTAGAGATATGGTTTGTTGATACGCCGGTGGGAAAATGGGCACCGTTAAAACAAGCGAAGGAGATTCGGAAATCTCAGAACCGTTGTTGGTGGTCCAGACGCCCTTGGTGGCAAACGGACACATTACCGAATTGGAAGAAATCAAGGGGCGCCCCGGTATTTTTATTATTATAATAATTAATTTTAATTGAACTTTTTTTTGGTAAAAAAAAGGTGTTTAGCTTTAATACGGTGGACTGATTGATTTATACATTTGATTCTTTACTAATGGTGCTCACCGAATATGCAAACCAAGATTCGGAGCTCTTTTCACTTTAAAAGGAGGAAGCTCCGGAGATTTATATTAGAGGGTAGGAAAATCACTAGTCTTTATCCTGATTTGGATTCTGTGGAAATAATGCGTGTATTTTATAAAACGACTGGACTATTTGTTAATCATTGATTGACACATCTATTTTAGTTTTACATTTTAAATAAAACTTGAATGCCGCCAGAAAGCATCTATAAAACGAAAGTTTTGCCGAAACCAACCTAAATTTTGGTTTTAAAAAACTTAGTATGCTTAAAATGGCGCTAAATCTTTGTTAATACGTTAAAACTACACAATTGGATTAATTTCGGCCAAAAAATAAACAGTTTTTTATTTTGAACTATATTTTCAAGGAGTAATGGTGTTGTTTAAAATAAAAAGACCTTAGATTCTAAATTAAAAGTTTTCTTTGTTTTAAAATTTGTAATAATAATTTAAACGCTGCTTATTTTAAAAAACCTAATCATAGTTTATTCTTGTGTGTTGCGTTATTTTTATAATTGTATGAAATAAAAAATAGCAAATAAAATAAGCATTGTGACAAAAACAAAATGCTAATCTACTTATTTGTTTACGAAAAAAAACACGAAAAAAAGTGTAATTATTGCAAATTAAATACCTGTTTTTATGCAAAACGTCTTGCTTTTTGCATTTTTTGCTTTTGGTTATTTGCAAACGCCTGCTAAAAACAAACAATTCGTTGCTTTTTCCACGTTTAAACTTATAGTATTATATTATATGTATATGTACTGTGTATATATATTTACGCTATACGCACTATGTCCTTTTAAAACGAAAGCAAATAATTTATTTCTGTTGTGCCACCACAAAAACCGATTTTAAATGAGAAATCACATTGGTAAAACGCACACACACACACACACACACACAAACAAACACACACACACACACACACACACACACACACACGCACGCACGCACGCACGCACGCACGCACACGCACACGCACGCACGCACGCACACACACGCACGCACGCACGCACCCACGCACGCACGCACAAACACACTAATTTTTAAATTCTGACTGCTTATTGGCTCCCTGGCAAATTTTTAAAAAAATTAACATGTTCCAAACGCCCTTTCGTGCTTTAAACCGATAGGATTTCGATTTAATAACGTCATTTTTAACTCGCCTTTATGAACGCGGCTGCAGCGGAAGAAGAAAAGGCTGCATTAAAGGAAAAAGAAAGGGAAAAGGCTGTAGCTGAGGAAAAAGGAGAAAAGGCTGCGGAGGTGAAAACCGACGGCGGCGGAGATCTTGCATTGGAGTCCGAAAAAGGCGAGAATTTGGAAGAAGAAACAGACGGAAACAATTTCGACGAAGAAAATTGCAGCGTATCTTCCTTTTCGGATTGGTTTCCGGTCCCCGGAGAGTTTCAAGAAGAAATATATAGAGGTTTTTTAGTTATTCAAAGGCGGAGCTAAAATTTACCCAAGTCAATTAAAAAAAACCCAAAATTTATAGAACTCTTGTTTTAAAACATGTTACCATTTTTTTAACCGTTACAAAGTTGATTAAAAGGTACAAGACGCGTCTTGATATGTATATTATTGCTAAATAACCAGCATAAATATACTATTTTGTAGTCATCCTTTATTGTATCTATAGTTTATTTCAAATAAATTTGACAGTTCTTGCTGCATTTCGATTGATTATTTTTAACAAACAAAACCAGTAAAATGCTTGTGAGAACACAGTATTAACTTGGCTGGGCTACTTTAATGCGTAATTTTTCAACGATTTTTATCCTTTTTTAAAAAAAAATTAATAAAATTACCTTTACCCGACTTAATTTTTTGTTGAAAAATGGCCTATATTCATATATTACTAGTCGGAACGGAATTGAACCACTATTAAAATTTAAAGCGTGATTACCGGGCCTTTTTTGAAAAACTATGTGCAAAATCGAACACCAAAACTAGGGGAGGGGGCAGAAGAGGACACAGCCACTAATAGAGCGGGCGGGGGCATTGCTGGACTGTGCACAAGTCTTAGTAACACATACGCAAAAACTTTTGTAGACAATTCTGGATTTTTAATCTCACGAAAGTGAGATTAAGGTTTTGAAAGTAGTGACGGGCAGCTCCGGTTCCGAATGTTCCGGGCAGAATTTGGAATTCTGGTTCCGGTTTCTGTTGCGGATTTTCGGAAAATTTCAATTCCGGTTCTGGTTCCGCAGTTCCGCCCATCACCACGTAGAAAGAGCTTGAAAATGTTGAATTTCCTCGATTCTTCGGTTAAAAAACTGCGCAAAATATACTGACTGTGTGTACTAATACAGAATTGAAAATTATGCTGAACGTCCATTCACCTGCGTGCAAACCATTCTCATCCAAATTAAACGATATCGTATTCAAATTATTTATTACGTGAGATTGAAAAACTGACATTTATTATATTCCACAGTTGAAACATGATAAAACGTCTAGACTTGGTGTAAATTTATCTCTGCCAATAAGTATTGTGGTAATTGCATGATTAATTATTTTTTGTCTTTACTTCTATTTAAATACATTTATTTTAAAATAAACCCAAACCCGTTAAATCAGGTACCTATTTATCTTTGTTTTAATTTTTTCTTGCGAAATTAATTTTATGCTGGTTTGATATTTCACAGCCGAGATTGTTTTTCTAAAAAATTTACAATTCAAATAAATTAAATCGTTTTTTTTATCGTTGTTAAAAATGTGACTAGTTAAAATTTTTGGCGAAAGGTTTTTGTTAAAATTAATTACAGTGATTGAATTTTGCAGCCACCTATTTTATAAGAGTTTTTTTACTTGCGTACCAAAAAATCCATGCCGCCACAACTAGCCAATTTTAAAAAAAAATCGTTGACATACAACTTTTAAGCTCATAATAAAATTTTAAAAAATTATTAGAAGGAAAAAAAACTAAAACAAAAAAAAATATTATTGTTTCTTTTACTGGTTTATGTTTCTATTTTAATTTGGTTTTAAATCTGTCATACCTAAGTTTTCTTGCGTTTATTAAATTTTTTGTTGTTACTTTATAGGCACTTTGCACTGTACGCATAGTGTACTACATGTTGGGGTGACTAAAGGCTGGTTCATATTTCGTCCTTTGGACAGTCCAAAGAACCATCCTTAAGTGGAAGCTTACGAAAATACCTACTTATCTTTATAATGTGCAAATTCTTTGGTCGATTTATTAAAGCAAATCGACCACCAAATAATTTGCATAATGCAATAAAGTACGTTTTCCATAAATTTCTACTATGCGCAATACTTTCTCGTAGACACGTTGGTTGAAAACCATTTGAAATTTCCATTTGAATAGAATTTGTTCAATGTTAAAAATCTCCACAAAATTATGATGCTTTCGAATTATTTTCAACTAATGAACACTGGAAAAAAAAGATCCTCATTGAATGTGGCAACCAACCAACCCCTTTTTAGCTGCTCCCATTTTGATTCTCACAAAGCGAAACAAAACAACAAATAACGAATAGTAAGCGAAGGTCGTTAAAATTGTAACGTGGAATTTTAGGCACTTTAAATTTCTTTTTAAATTAGCGATATTGTTCAACGGGTTTAAATTAAACAGTAGCCAAAACGGTGTGTGGGTTGGATTGGATTGGACGTCACTGCATTTTAAAAGGCAAAAATCTTCAAAGAAAGCGCAGAAGTTTAAATATTTTTTCTTAGCGTTCATAAGTTGAAAGTGATTCTCTTTTTATTCTTAATTTTATTGTCTGAATTTCAGACTTTAACACTAAACAACGTTAAAACAAAATGGCGGTTTTATAAAAACGTATTTTATTCTACTCAGTTCAAGTGCAAGGTGCGTGTATATATTTTTTTTTATTCCAATAGTGGTGCATGACTATAATTTTGTTTGTAATAAATTTCTTTGATTTGAAAACTAATATACTAATAAACTGACTTTGTTTGTTTTTGATTTTTTTAACAGTTTTTTTTAAATGAATTAAATAAATGCTTGTTTATTTTAATTTTAAATAGCACTTTATTAATAAAACACCTAATAATTTAGAGGGGGGAATCAATCAAATTTGTCTTGTCCGGAGTCTGATAATTTTTAAATTTTTAAAAACATCAAAAAGTTTCCGGACTGAGTTTAATGCACAATTTTTGGATTGAACGCTTCCGATCTAGTGTAAAATAACAACGATTTCTTAAACTAAAAAGTGTGAAAATTCTCAGGGCAGATTGCATGGTATTATTCACATAATTCAAATTAAGTGTTTATTTACTTTCTAAAAGAAATTGAGGTTTTATTTTAAAAGATTTTTTATAATACTTAAAAGAGTTGAAAATTCTCCTCCTTTCGTTAAGTTTATATCAATTTTTGATAGTTTTGTTTTAATTTGCAATATTTGATTGTCCAAATAGGTTAAAAAAATTATAAATAAAAGAAAGTTGATAAACGTTTACTCCAACCAAATTAGTTATTGTAACGTTTCTGTAATTTCAAATTACCATCACAGGATTTCTATAAGCATCAAGCAATTAAAGCTCCATAAATACACAAAAACTAAAGGGACATTGAGCAATAAAGACCATTAATGTCCCTGTAATCCTTGTGTAACTGTGTAGCTTTAATTGCTTTATTTTTATAAATGTCCGATGATGGTAATTTGGCAATACCAAAACGTTGCAATAACTAATATGTTTGTAATAAAAGTTTTATCAACTGCTTTTTTTATTTATTTTAAAACTTTAATTCCCACCTGCCAAGAGCTTTCATTTAAAATAAATCATTATTTTTCAAATAACTAAAAACATTATTAAAGCAAATGATGTGGAATGAATTATCAAAAATATCAAAAAAACTTTTTAATACACGAAATATTAGCTTCTATTTACAAAAAACTGCGTCCAACAAATAAAATATTTTGATTGTAACAAAAAAAAACGACAGTTTCTTAGTAGAAAAGGTTAAAAAAATTAAATAATGCATCAATTTTTGATAATCATAACACATAATAAGCTTGGTTTTTTTAATTTAAACATAAAATACTAAGGTTTGGTTTCCTTTTAAGAGAAAATACACAAATAAAAACAATAAAAACCGTTTTAAACATTCTTACTAACAAAGAACTTGTGTAATTGACGTCCAGAGGTGGGATCTTGGTAAACAGGTTTTTTTATGAGCAGAAAAATGTAAAACAATAGATATTTCCAAATTTTGACCTAAAATACAAAATAAATTTTTAAAAAAATTGTGTCTGTGTATTTCTAACTTTTTCACCAAGTAATATGAAATAAACTATAGAAGAAGCTATCATTCACACATGCAGTATTATAGGTTGATTTAACTTTATCAAACCCATTCATACAGAAATTTACTTCTGAAACATCACCATAACAGAAATTATTATTCACAGAAATTTAATTTTTTAAAAAATGTTTAGCCAACATCGGCGGGTTAAATGGAAATGACGAGGACTACGAGCTGAATGACTACCTGCCGGACCCGCCCGACGGCGGCTGGGGCTGGGTGATTGTGTTCGCCTCTTTCATGGCCAACTTGGTCGTGGACGGGATTTGCTACACGTGGGGCTTTTTCCAACCAGTCCTGGCCAAACACTTCGACGAGCCCCAGGGCTTGACAGCGCTGGCGGGTTCCCTACTCTGCGGCTGCTACCTGGTCGTCGGTAAGTGGGAAATCGAGTTTTTATTTATTTATTTATTTATTATTTATTTAGTCTAAAAACAGGAACATACATAAAGCAAGTATACGCTATTGATGTGCCCCGGAGCTCCGAGCTCCGCTTTTGGAAGCTCCAGAGCAACCCCCGGAGCTTCGGAACTCCGCTACGTCAGGATTTTAAGGGCCCTCAAAATATCATATAGTATTCGTAATCACGTCATATATGTTTGACTCTGTGGCAGGAGCTAATAGAATCGGTGCTTGGGAAAAAAAATTAACCTCCAATGAATGAAAGATCTCCTTTTTTCATGAGCACTAATTGGCGAAAAGTATAGTGATTCTATAACGTTATAACTCCGTAAAGAATATTAACACTGAACAATTTCCGTTTAAATGGGAGGGTTTTGACTATCATGACCCTATTTTTGTACTAATTATAAATTTCATGAATAATTTTAGAGTGATGCCATACATTATTTTGTCAGAATTTTTTTGCAAATTAAGTTTGTTTTTTTTTTTCAAAACTTATTTAATTAATAATCTTAAAAAGCTAGAAATAGTCTTAAAAATGCGGGTGAGTAATTTTAAATGTATTTCAAGCTTAAAATCGATCATTTGATGGGCGGAGCTCCGGAGCATGATATTGGAGGGTAGGAACATCACTACTAACACACACACCGCTCTAGAATTGTATGCACCCATAGGTGAGAAAGGGGGGCAGGGTGGGGTCCACCCCCCTAGCCTTAAAATTTTGGGACCCCCTAGACGAAAATCTGGGGGCCCCCTTCCCCCAAATTTCTGAATTTTTTACCCTTGACCCCCCTCCAGAATATGAAATCTGACTTCCCTCCCCCTTAGGAAAATTTTAGGTACTTTTTTTATTCTAAATTTTCTTCCAAAAACGTAAATTTTTTTACACATATTCATGTTTTTACACCGTTTTTACAACAGAATATCGCTTTTTATTCAATAATATGTAGCATTATCCTATAAAAAGAACATTTATTAAAGTTATTATGGTTTAAAACTGTTTTGCTTTGGACACCGGACCCCAACTGACCTGACCTCCCTCTAGGTTTCAAAATTTCGCACCCCGGGTCCACCCCACCCCCTAAAAAGCTAGTGGGGGAAGGGGGTCCGGTTCGGACCCCCCTGGAACCATACATGGGCACGGGGGGAGGGGGTTGGGGGGGTTAACCCCCCTCAAATTCTGAGAAGGGGGGTTTCCCCACACTAAGAAGTGGGGGGGGGGAGAAAAGTTTAACCCCCAATTTTGGAAAAATGAAGAAAAAAAATGTCTTTAAAACGACTTCTAACTGCCTCCAAACTTAAGTTTTGAGGTCAAAATGAATGTTTTAAGCAATAAAAAGCTCAAAATGCAATAAAAAGGGCTTTTTGACCTAAAATTAGCGTTTTTTACCTATTTTTCCTTCAAAATCGAAAAACGATATGGGTAAAATGCACTCCAGAAAAAAAACGATATGGGTATTTTGCGTTTCTCGGATTTTAACCCCCCCCCATAATTTGGGGTTTAACCCATACATGGGCACGGGGGGGTTGGGGGGGGGGTTAACCCCCCCCAAATTCTGAGAAGTGGGGTTTAACCCCCCCCCCACTCAGAAGTGGGGGGGGGAAAGTTAACCCTCCCCCAATTTTGGAAAAATGAAGAAAAAAAATGTCTTTAAAATGACTTCTAACTGCCTCCAAACTTAAGTTTTGAGGTCAAAATGAATGTTTTAAGCAATAAAAAGCTCAAAAATGCAATAAAAAGGGCTTTTTGACCTAAAATTAGTGTTTTTAACCTATTTTTCCTTCAAAATCGAAAAACGATATGGGTAAAATGCACTCCAGAAAAAAAAACGATATGGGTATTTTGCGTTTCTCGGATTTTAACCCCCCCCCCCCCTAATTTGGGGTTTAACCCCCCCACTCCGGACCAACTTGCCCATGTATGGTTTAACCCCCCCCCACTCCGGACCAACTTGCCCATGTATGCCTGGAACTCCCTCCTAGAATTTAAAATCCTATTTACTCCGGGTAACGACACACCTAGCTTCCTGGACCGTTCTCACCTATGCATGCACCTAATATGCAAAATTAAATATTTTTAATACTACCCATTCATTATGGTAGATGTGGGTAGCCTCCCAGATTTGATGGGTATCGGTATACCCCATCCCCCCGATTTGGGGATGAGGTTTATTAAAATTGTTCCAAAATATTTTTTTGAAACGTTTAAGCTGAGACAATCTTACAACAAGACACAACACCCATACGATTCCTAATACTATAATTGAAATTCGGTATCAAGTCATTTTTAAAGGTATGGTTATCCTACTAAAGTAGGCTACTTAAAATTAAGTCGTAGTAATGTCAGGATGACGGTCAGAACTAAAATATTAAATAAAATGAGTTTTTTGGAACAGAAACAAACCAAACAAGATGCTTTTTTTGAATAAAAAATAGTCAATATAACAGGTGTGCAGACCTGTGCACGGTCAATGCCCCTCCCGGAATATTAGTGGCTGTGCCTGTGACCCCCGTGCCTTCCCGCTCTCTAAAAAGTGAAAAAGTACCCAAAAATTATGGCGTCATTTTTGACCTGTCATGACGCCATCTTCGCAAAATTTTTGCAGTTTTTAGCCTATTTTATTTTTATTCCCCACCCTGTTTAAAAAAAATTGCCCCCTGTGCCCGTGCCCCCCCCAACTTTCAGGATTTGCCCCACCCCAAATAAAACCCCGGGAATGGTAGTACACAGGTCTGGGAGTGGCAGCTGCAGGGCGCTGAAAGTTCTGAAAAGCGTCAGTAGCTCAAAAACTGATTTGCGAGCAATTTGATTTTAGCGTTTAATTAAATTACTTTTTGTATTTACTTTTTCCAGACATTGAAACCCCGACTTTTTACACATCACCTCAAAAATAAATTTTTTTTTATTTTAATTTTATTATTGTCATTTGATTTTTTATTTCTTGAACCGGTAAAAACGGCTCTTGAATCCGTCTCGACAAGACTGGAAGCCAATAAAATTTCCTCGGAGGTAGGTAGGACGGTAGGAAGCTGGTAAAACTGCTTCAGAACCAGGTCGAAGCAGGGTAAAAGCAGGTTAAATTGCCTCGAAAGCAGGTATGAAGCAGATGACCCGACCCTGCCTCCTATGTTGAAGCATGTACAGGTTAGAAGCATAGGTGGGCAGGGGGAGTTGGGGGGGGGCGGGGGGGGGGGTTATACCTTCCCCAAAATTTCGGATTTTGCTGACACCCCCCCTCCCTTAAATTTGGGGTACCCGGGGACACCCCCCCAAATTCGCCTCCCGGAGAAAATTTTTTAAGCGTTATAAAAGCGCTAAAAAAATTTTCCGCGCTTCGCGCGGAGTGTTTATTACCTTGTTTCTGTCATATACTTCATTTTTTCTCTTATTGTCCAAAAAACATTAATTAAACATTATTAACCTTTTATTAACGTTTTAAACACCTGTTTTAAATGTAAAAGGATAAAAAAACCTTAAATTTTGTAATAAACATCATCTAGAATTAAAATTTCTAGTGTATTTTAGCGCCTTAAATTAAAAATTTTCTCCCTCAGGGGGCATTCTGCCCCCCGGACCCCCTGACAAGAGGCTCTGCGTCTGCCCCTTGACCCCGCTGGGGGGCTCTCGCCCCCCAGACCCCCCATTACTGGGGAGCTGCCGCCTACCAGACCCCCCTTCAGAGGGCTTTACCCCCCGACCGCCCCCCAAATGAAATTCTGAGCACGCCACTGTTTTGACCCTAAATTTTATCCTTGGCAATCTAAAAGGGGGTCGAACTCCAAATTTTTCCCTTTGCCGACCCAAAAGGGAGGTCTAGACCCCCCTGGCTACGCCCATGTATGTATATAACCTTTAATTAAATATAAGATTATGGATTAACAGACATGTGCACTGCCCCCCCGGGGTTAAAACGGGGAGGGGGCAATTCCAAAATGGGGGGGGCGGGGGGCAACTTTTTTGAAACGGGGGGGCGATGAAACGGGAGAGAGGGGGGAGCGGGGGGAGGGAGAGAAAAAAAAAGGAAAAAAAAGGAGAAAAAAAGAGAGAAAAAGAAGGGAAAAAGGGAAAAAAGGAGAAAAAAAGCGGAAATAAGGTAAAAATAGGTCTTAAAATGGCTTAAAATATACATTGAAATAGGCTAAAAACTGCAAAAAATTGGCGATGATAGCGTCATCATAGGTCAAAAGTGGCGTCATATTTTTATCTTACTTTTTCATTTTTTGGCGGGGGGGGGACAAATCCTCCAATAAAACGGGGGGGGGGCATTTTCAGACCGTGCACAGGTCTGGATTAAAAAGTTTGTGATACTTGACTTTATAAATCAAGAAAATATAATTACTATTCTATTATTACGTAATTATGAAAAAAACTATGATTTCTAATCTAATTCTAAGAATTTATAAACACATTATTATTAAAAGAATTAAAAAATAAAATTTATAAGTTGCAATAAGGTCTTATTTTAATTTTACACAGTTTTAAAGCATTTATAAGCTTGTTTTACGTTTTTTTACGCGTTTTAAGCCCATTTTAAGGCAGCGCGGAAATATTGGGTACACCCCTGAAATTTGTGTCTTGCCAGACGCCCCCCCCCCGTAAATTTAACCCCCCCCCTTTACCCCCCGAAATCCGAGAGGCTGCCCACCTATGGTTAGAAGGCAGGTGGAAGGGAACTAAAACTGTCTTGGAGGCGGGTAGGAGGCAAGTAAATTTAGAATGGAGGCAGGTAGTAAGCAGGTAAAACCCTGTTTTTCCAATTTTTGCACCCCGTCCTTACTAGGATAAGCTAATTTCATATGACATTTAACATCTGAAGCATCACAAAAACGGGATCAATAAGTGTTAATTTCAATCTATTATTATTAGTGATGGGCATTTCCGGTTCGAGGCAAAATTCGGAATTCCGGTTCCTGTTCTGGATTTTTGGAAAATCTAAATTCCGGTTTTGCTTCGGGTTCCGTTGTTCCTGGGGCTTCGCAGTTTTATAGGCACTACCGGTTCCGGATGTTCTGGGCAAAATTTGGAATTCCGGTTCCGGTTCAAGATTTTTGGAAAATCTTAAATCTGATTCTGGGGGTCCGCAGTTCCGCCCATCACCAATTATTATACTCTATAAATATATTTTTTTATTTTACAATGAGTTTTATAAAGACTGACTAATCTGAAAGTGAAACATTATTATAATCTGAAAGTGAAACATTACTTATAATCTAAAAGTGAAACATTACTTATAATCTGAAAGTGAAACATTAATATGCTCAGTTTAGGTCCTATCGTGAGCGGCTTGGTGAACCGATACGGGTCGCGTTCAGTGATGATAGGTGGTTCCCTAATCGGCACAATGGCCATGTTTATCAGCCCCTTTTCACCAAATCTCACTATCATGATGATTACGTACGGTGTAATGGGAGGTAGTTTTTAATTTTAAAATTTGTAATTATTTATGTATGATATTTAAGTATTAGGGTATGCTTTGCTTTGATATGTTTTGATAAATAATTATGTCATGACATTAAGATCCTTTGATAGGTAAGGTTTCTTCTAGAGAGAAAGTGTGAAAAACTCGTCAGGTATGTGTGGTTTCTGTCTAACCCATCTAATAAGAGAAAATTTAAAATTCTAAGGGGCAATAGACGTGTATGGAACTGCCTAGCATAACAAAATTTTGGGTCGGTGGTCCCACCGCGAAATTAAATGTCGTTATGAATTAATAATTTTTACCCAATTTTCTCAAAAACTTTGAGATTCAACAACAATATTAAAACAATTTCAAGTATTTTTGGTAATGTTTGAAAATTATTTAAAACCATTTTTTTCATATGTAAACTTTTTGGGTTGATTAAAAAAAGATAAAAGTTTTTTAATGTTTTGATTTAACATAAAAAACCGTTAAATTTTTTTAAAATAGATGTTTTATTGTAGTATTTCTAGTTTTAAGAATATTACAATTATATAATTTATGAACTCTTTGCTTCGTAATAGGACCGCCGACCCAATTTTTGTTTTGCAGATAGGTCTATTGTTCTATAACGCCAAATGGAGCCTCAGAAATCTCCCACTGTTTCGGACCTGTGCACCTGCCCCCCGGGGTTAAAAGGGGGGGGAAAAATAGGGGGGACGCGGGGGGGCAAACTTTTTTAAAATGGGGGGGCGGGCAATAAAACGGGGGGGCAAGCAGGGGGAAAGAAAAAAAAAGAGAAAAAAAGGAAAAAAAAAGAGAAAAAAAAGGGAAAAGGGGAAAAAAGGACAAAAAAAGCGAAAATAAGGTAAAAAAAAAGGTCTAAAATGGCTTAAAATACATTGAAATAGGCTAAAAACTGCAAAAAATTCGCGATGATGGCGTCATCATAGGTCAAAAATGGCGTCATAAAGGGAGGGAAAAAAAAGGGGGGGGAAATCCCGAAAATCGGCCGATTTTAGAGTACTTTTTCATTTTTTTGGCGGGGGCATAGGTGAGCACGGTCGGGGAAGCTAGGGGGGCGGTTACCCGGGGTAAATCGAATTTTGAATTCTAGGAGGGGGGTCCCAGGGGGGTCCGGGACAGGGGGGGGGGGGGGGACCGGGGGGGCGGGCCCGGGGGCCGCGCGCCGGGAGGGGCCCGGGGGGGCCCTCCCCCCCCCCCCCACCGGGGGGGGGGGGGGGAACCCCACTCTCAGGGGGGGGGAACCCCCCCCACCCCCCCCCCCCCCGCCCCCCCCCTAGCTTTTTAGGGGGGGGTCGACCCGGGGTGCGAAATTTTGAAATCTAGAGGGGGGTCAGGTGGGGTCCGGTGTCCAAAGCAAAACAGTTTTAAACCATAATAACTTTAATAATTGTTCTTTTTATAGGATAATACTACATTTTATTGAATAAAAAGCCATATTCATGTATAAAAAGGGTGTAAAAGCATGAATATGTGATGAAAATTCACGTTTTGGAAGAAAATTTAGTATAAAAAAGGTACCTAATATTTTCCCAAGGGGAGGGGAGGGGTCAGATTTCAAAATCTAGAGGGGGTCAGGGGTAAAAAATTCGGAAATTTGGGGGGAGGGGGGCCCAGATTTTCCTCTAGGGGCCCCAAAATTTCGAGGCTAGGGGAGGGTGGACGTGGACCCCACCCTGCCCCCCCTTTCTCACCTATGGGGGCAATTCCAAAATCGGGGAGGCCCGGGGGGGCAACTTTTTTGAAACGGGGGGGGGCAATAAAACGGGGGGGGCAAGCAGGGGAAAAAAAGAAAAAAAGAAGAAAAAAAGAGGGAAAAGGGAAAAAAGGGACAAAAAAAAAGCGAAAATAAGGTAAAAATAGGTCTAAAATGGCTGAATAAAAATAATTGAAATAGGCTAAAAACTTCAAAAAATTCGCGATGATGGCGTCATCATAGGTCAAGAAAATGGCGTCATAATTTTAGGGTACTTTTTTATTTTTTGGCGGGGGGGGAGGCAAAAAAACGGGGGGCCAATCCTGCAAAAAAACGGGGGG
>JASAMX010015487.1:0-34619 GCA_030248175.1 Microlaimidae sp. YZB2_3
GTCTAGTGTAGAAAATAATTGTTATTTGAAAACTAATGTACGCAGTTCAAAGTTCAAAATTATTTATTCTAGTGAAAATCGACATTAATAATAGCGCAATGTGCTTATAAATCATGTTATGTTGTGTTTGTGTTGTTATTTGTGTGTGTATGTGTGTTTGTATTTGTGTGTATGTGTGTGTGTGTGTGTGTGTGTGTGTGTGTGTGTGTGTGTGTGTGTGTGTGTGTGTGTGTGTGTGTGTGTGAGTGAGTGTGCGTGTGTGTTTGTGTGTGTGTTTGTGTGTGTGTATGTGTGTGTGTGTGTGTGTGTGTGTCTGTGTGTCTGTGTGTGTGTGTCGTCCTCCACTGTGTCTCTTGGAGTCTTGTGGGTTTAAACTTTCATTTATAATCCTCCTGTTAAAACTTTTTTAGTTTTTTTACCAAATTGGCCGTAGTGATAGTTCAGCCGTTTTTAAATATACCGTTTTAAAGTTTACGTTTTGTCGCCAGTCTAAATCATTTTTGAACAGACTATAGATGAATGTTTGAATAAAAAATTTTTGCAAAGTTTTCTATTCTTATGATTCTGCATTATCAGCATTTTTATACAAAAAATGCATTTTTGTAATTTTCTTGATATTTGATTTGCGTTTAAACTGCATCAAATTTAAAACGAGGCAATATATAACCTTAAATTTTGTAAATGGGTTATATACCCATTTACAAAGCAACATACCGAGAGAAACAAAGGATGATCAAATTGCCACACTGGAAGCAGAGAATGCAAACCTACAGCAGAAGTTGGCAGATTTGGAGAAAAGGTTTGCCAGGATGGAGGAGGAACGAGCTCCTGGTGTCAATACCGAGTTGGTAGCTTCCGTCTGTGAGAGAGTATTGCAACGTCTACTCCCAATGATTGACAGTTATTTTAAGCGCATGGAGGTGCAAAGAGAACATGAGACAATGCTGCTCATCTCTGGTCTACCGTAGAGTGATTCCTATGAAAGGGAAAGAGAGAATGTGGCTGAAATGTTAAATACTTTGGATAGTGGCGATTCAAGAAAGGTCACTCAGCAGAATCATCCAATTGAGTTTTTTTGTATTGGAAAAGCTGTTGACAGGCCCAGGCTCCTGAAAATAAGAGTTATTAATAAGAACATCAGAAATAGAGCTGTACGTTCAGGAGGACGACTAAGGGGGGTCACTAAATTTGATAAAGTTTATGTAAGACCGTCACTGAATGAGAACAAGCGAGTCTGTCAAAAGGAGTTGCTTGGCAAACTTCGGGAGTTTAGAGAACAGAAAAAAAGGTTTCGCTTTGGTATTCGGCTGATGGTGATCCCTTTTTGTTTGACATCACTCTCAGGGCTCCCATAAATGTTTCAAAATAGGATATTATGCGTCTTAATTATCATTGTAGTAAACTAAAGCTTATACCTAGTATAAAAATTTTGTGTATGAATGCAAAAAGCCTTGCTAACTCCTTAAATGACCTAGATGTTCAGATTTCAGGAGATGACTTTATATATGGTGCTTTTGATATCTGCTTTATTTGTGAAATATGGCTCACTGAAACAGCTACTAACAAAATGATAATCAAAAATAGAGATTTTCATGTTTATCGAAGTGATCCACAGCAGTGGCGAGGAGGTGGAGTAGTTCTAGTAATTAAAAATTTTTTTAGAAAAGAAGAAAAAAAAAGAGAAGAAAAATGATATAGAACAAGAAGCAGAAGACGATGCCATTCAAAAACAAAATAAACCTAAACCGAAATACAATGAAATGAAAAGGGAACAAAATAAAAAAAAAAAAAAAACAAATAAAAATAAAACTAAGCAAAAAAAAAAAAAAAAAAATAAAAACGACCAATTTATAAAAATAAAAATACCACCCCGGCGAGGGTCGACTGGACTTCAAATAGAATTTTTTTATTGTGCGGTCGTCTACTGAATTTTGGGAAAAATAGAAGAAAAAGAAAAATAGAAGAAAAAATGTTTTTTTGAAAATTTTTGAAACAAAAAAGGTAAGTTTATTTTAAATAATTAATAATAATTTTATTTTAAAATATAGTAAAAATACATATTATAAAACTTTAATTATAAGACCAGCTAAAATATATTAATATTATTTTAAAAATTAAAAATAAAATGAGGCCAGGTAAGTATCTTCTGTTAAATTTAATAATTTTAATTTTGTTTATTAACCGCCTCAATGTTAGTTATAAAAAAACCTTGTATACGTCGTCAGTATCTAATTTTGAGAAAATTAGTTTATTGTCAACAGGTAGTTTTTTGCAACGCAATTCTAATTCTCAATGCAAAAATTTGCCATCAAAACGTGTATTTTTATGCTGGTTTTTGCTTTTTTCGGCGGACATTGAACCAAACCCTGGCCCTATTAGTTTAAGTCAGTCAGACAATTTCCAGGAAAGCTCAAGTAAGTGCATGTTTTGCAATCTAGAAATCAACGCAAAGGGCAGCCCTATTCAGTGTGGTGGCTGTGACAGGTTATCGCATTCAAAACATGTCCCACTTTATCATAAAGAGAAAAACCTAGTTCGCATTGGAGTAAAAACCTGGAGCTGCTGGGACTGTGATTGGTCAGGTTTTGCTCCCTTTAAAAATATAAGAAACTTATCAAAAATTAAAAACGATTTAAATTCAATAGGTGAGTTATCTTTTAAGGAGTCTTTTTTAATTGAAAATACCAGTGTAAGCACAACTGCAGAACAAACATTTCAATATGTTTCCACGCCAATCAAATTAAATAAACTGGACCGCCCAGGTATAAATTCACAAGATTTATTATCTCCTATTAGAAGGGTACCGGTGGTTGCAGATAATTACCATGATACTTCAAGTCATAATGCAGGTAATATTTGGCCATTTTCTGACTTTTCTTTTAGTTATCAATCGCATCATGGAGATATTGAGCAAAGTTCAACTGAGACTATGCCAGATGGTGTAAAATTTTTTTCAGCCAATATAAATTCTTTGGGCGGAAAATTAAACGAGTTAAAAGCATTAATTGGTACTTGCGAAATTGGCGTCTTAGCTTTGCAGGAAACCAAAATTAGTCCCAGCGTTCAATCAAGTAATTATGGGTTACCTGGATACCAGTTGTTTCGAAAAGATAGAACACAAAATGGTGGAGGTGTATGTTTATATGTTAGAAACGATTTAGATCCGCGCCCATTGAAAATTAACAACCTGTCACAGCACCTTGAGATAGTGGCCGTAGCGTTTCGCCTAGAGACTCGGTGGTTTATTGCCGTTTCGGCCTATCGCCCTCCAGGGCAAAATGCTAAT
The DNA here is from genome assembly GCA_030248175.1 of Microlaimidae sp. YZB2_3. NCBI lineage: Eukaryota > Metazoa > Nematoda > Chromadorea > Desmodorida > Microlaimidae > Microlaimidae sp. YZB2_3. Next base: position 3,287 of record JASAMX010015487.1, read on the forward strand.
CAAAAGTTGGAGGCTTTAGATTGCTTGGCTGACTTTTTTGCTGGTTGTGGAGAATTGGCCGAAAATATTGTGTTGGGAGCTGATTTGAATATTAATTCTCTAAACCAACAAAGCTATGAACCATTAAACATAATCTTAAATGAATTTAATATGCACCAACTAGTTAATTTTCCAACTCATTTTATAGGCGGAAGCCAAACCTTAATTGATCATATAATTGTAGGGAATCGACAGTTAATTTTAGGTAATATTTGGCCTGGTGCTCCTTTTGATGGACACCACAGCAGCCTTTTCGCAGTTCTTAATGGCCGACAAAATATGCAATCTCCAAAAAAATGTAAGGTTTTTTGTTGGAAGCGCGCTGACTGGGATTCAATTAATGTAAGTTTGTTTAACCTTAATCTTGATCAAATAGTTGAAAGTGCAGAAAATGTCGAGCAGGCGGTGTTACAGTGGAGTTCAGAAATTAGCCAAATATTTCAAAGATTTATTCCCACAAAAATTATCAAAATAAGGCCAAAGACATTTTGGTTAAATAATAATGTAATAAAATTGGTTCGTGCTAAAAACTTGGCGTATAAAAGCTACCGTCAACACAATTTTTTACCAAATTTTCAAAAATTTATAACTTTACAAAAAAAATGTCGGAAATTAATAGCTGCTGCAAAGAGTGAAAGTATTTATAAAAGCTTTCAGAAAGTAACAAATCCTGCGGAGTTCTGGAAAACAGTTAAATTTCTTAGAGGTACATCAAAGGAGCCTTTACCTTCCATCTGTAGACCGGACGGCTCCTTTGCAGTTAGTAATGCACAAAAAGCTGAGGAAATTTCAAAAGCTTTTTTTAGTTTTTGGAATGTAAACGACATAGACCCTATAATTGTTCCTTATGAACCGACGCCAGCAGACTTTTTGTGTGAACAAGAGTTTGTTTATAAGGAATTGTTAAATTTGCGATCTAATTCATCGCCTGGTCCAGATCATTTACATCCTAAGGTTTTAAAACAATGTGCCGCCTACTTAACGAGTTCTTTAACTAAACTAATAAATCGGTCAATGGTCGAGTGTTCTTTTCCAGATGCATGGAAGGAAACTATAATTACGCCGGTACCAAAAAAGTCTACAAATTTAACTCCTAATGATTTTCGTCCTATTTCAATAACCAGTATTGTATCCAAATTGTGTGAAGCTCATGTAATGGAAATTTTAAAAACCTTTATAGATCCACTTCTGTCAAATATACAATTTGGTTTCAGAAAATTCCGCAGCACAGTTGATGCTTTGTTGCTTTTTGAGGAATATATATGTGATGGATTTGAGTGGTGCCGAACAAATGGGACTTCAACTAAAGTTGCTGCTGTATTTTTTGACATAAGTAAAGCCTTCGATTCAGTCCCGCACCAAAATCTTTTAAGATGTCTGCGAGACGAGTTTGGTGTTAGTAATTGTTTGTTAAATTATGTAAAATCTTATCTTTCAGGAAGATTGTTCAAAGTCAAGGTAGAAAACATTTTATCAAGAGAAAGGCGTGTTTCAAGTGGAGTGCCTCAAGGTTCAAAACTAGGACCTTTGCTGTATATTGCTTACTGCAATTTTTTAGGTTCAGTTACATTATCACGGCAATCAAAAATTTTAATGTATGCTGATGACCTCTGCTTAATTAAACCAATTGTTTCAGGTGCAGACGAAATTGCTCTCAACAATGACATAAAATTAATTAATGAGTTTTTTACCCAGCGTTTATTAACAGTTAGTACAAGTAAAACTAAATATATACTGCTTTCTTTGGCCAACAATCGGGTTAATTTGACCTATGATTTAAAATTGGGTGAAAATATAATTGAGAGAGTGCAACAATATAAATATCTTGGGTTAAATGTGGATGAAAATTTTTCATGGAGTCAACATACTCAAATTAAGTGTGCCTCTTTAAGAAAAGCCGCGGGTGCACTTTGCAAACTATTAGGTAAGAATATTAACTCTGATACTTTAAAAAATATATTTTTTAGTACAATTTTTCCATCTCTAACATATGGTTTGGCGGTTTATTATCCCTGTTTGCAAAAAGATCGACTTAAACTGGAAAAATGTCTTCAATCCTGTCTTAGAATGCTGTATAGAGACTATTCCCACTCATATCAACAACTAAAAGACAACAGTGGTTTGATTTCAGTAGGTCACACAGCAGCAAGCTTTCGTGCAAGACTTATATACTGTTATTTCAATGAATTTCGTTGTTTTCCTGAAAATAAACTGACTTTAGTCACAGACAGCAATGTAAGAAGAGCAGAACGATTAATAATAAATGATTATCAATATCATTTGCCTATTAAACATTTTTTTAGAACCAATTTATCAGCTTTAAGACAGTCTGTAAGACTGTGGAATACAATTCCTACAATGATTTGTGATCAAACTAAGCAAAGATTTTTTAAAAATATGCGTGATAGAGTTTTTTTAAATACTTTCCTGGAAAATAATGTATATTACAATGTTTTATAGTTTTTACTGTGTAATAATGTACTAATTTATTTAATGTTTTGTGTCTTACTCTATTGCGTGTTATAGTTTTAGCGCTCAAAACTTTGCCTGCAATTTTTTCCTTGGAAGTGGGATAGTTTTGGTTTTGTTGTGGCATTTGCTCTTGTGGTGAGTCCGGAATCATTTTACAGGTGTAAATGACATGATTTTGGCAGAATTTTCCTGCTCTTGGGTTTGTATTTGCAGTTGGGTTTTGGGATTTGGCTTATTGTGTGTGATTTATTTCCTTCTTTTTTTTAGTTTATAAAAGGTACATACAATCTCAGTGCGGTATTAACTTGCTTATGTATGTTTCCTGTTTTTCAACGAAATAAATATAATAATAATAATAATAATAATAATGAAAAGCCCTAATTTCCCTCCGAGGGGGTGGGGAAGAAAATATTCTGGCTGCGTCCAGAATATTTCCTCCGGGGGGAGGAAATATTCTGATTTATCGTCGGAATTTTTCCACCCCCTCAGAATATTTCCTTCCCCTCCGAAAAAAGGAATAAATCTAGCTGCATCCACTCCAGTATATCTCCTACGGGGGAGGAAATATCCAGTATATCTCCAACGGGGGGAGGAAATATTCTGATTTTGCGTCGGAATATTTCCCCCCCTTATACGCGTAAACTTTTTTTCCTCCCCCCTTATACGCGTAAACTTTTTATGGGTGTTTTAAATAAATACAAATTTTTATAATAATTCTTACTGTTTTTAAAAAAAAATTTATAAAAAATAAAAAAATTATAAAAAACAAAATTTTATAAGTATTTTAAAATTTTATAAATAAAGTTTTATAAAAAATTTGAATATACCGTCTGAATTTTTGAGTTTAGCTGTCTTTGCCGACGGTGCAAATTAAAGCGCGATGTATGTAAATTATTTTTAAGAATAAAGCCTTTTAATTGAATTTTTATTACTAATCAATTTTAAAAATTGTTCAAAAATGCTGTTCGTTTTTAGTTGCTATTTTATCCTACATTATTCGAAATATTTCCTGTATAAACATACTCACGGGCTGAATTTAACTTTTAATTTAAAGTTATTTAAGGGTTACCCTTAAATTTATAAGAAAAAATGTATTTAAAAAACAAAATTGACTTTTTTGAAAATAAAAATCCAAAGATAAAATAATATAATAATACAATAATATATACGTCGGTTTTAATTCTTTTTTTGTTTCAGTTCTATCAATTAAGAGTACTAGATTTTAATTTAACAATAAAAACTAATCTAACCAAACCAACTAACTGGTTGGCAATGCGTTTGAATATTGAAAATCCGCTCAGTTTTTTTTGACGTATTCTTTCAAAAAAAGATAAGTCCTTTTTTTATAATAAGTATTGATTTGTGCATTATTTTATTATGATAATAACTTTGCGCGACGTGCCATTAGTAAAGGTCAGTTTAAAAATTTGAAAACTAATTATAAGCAGTTTTTTGAACGATAAATAATTCAAAAAATCTGCACAAAAGTGGTTTCGTAAACGTTTCCTATCATTAACATGTAATGTCTTTACTATCGAACGGCAAAATCGTTTTAAAATCGAAAAACAAAGATAAATGGTCAAATTAAAGGGGAAATTTTGGTTTGTTGACTATTAATATGTTTTTGGAAGGCATCAAAAAAGTTTGTGTATTAATATTAAAGAAAAAAATTTTCTTTACCAAAATTCAAAAAACTTAAGTTTTCCCTTATACGAAAAAAATCCGGCTTCGCCGGATTTCGGGGGGGGGGGGGGGGCGGCCGCCCCCTGCCCCCTCCCCTGGGAATGCCATTGATTCGCACCTGCATTTTCAAGCCCCGTTTTTCCGCTACTCCTCCCACAACCATTCTCACAGAGCAAAACATATATGACGTAATCACGAATACTATATGAACTTTTTTAGGGTCCCTAAAATCTTAACATGTTGCAATATTAATGTGTGTATTATTGCGAATATAAAAATTGATTTGTTACATTGCTCCTCTGAATGAATACATAGCTTACGTTCAACGTTTGCGAAAAGTGCATATTTTTTAATATAATTATGACCTTATTCTTTATTATTAAGTGGCTTAATTACAGAGCGGAGCTCCGGAGAATTTTTGACGCTTCTGAGCTCCTGCAAGAGGAATTTTATTTATAGCAGGTACAGTTAACATTTATAACTTCAACGCATTATATAAGGCATGTTAATCGCTCGAGTGCCATATCAAAAACACAAAACACGATATTCCCGTGTTTTAATAATGTTTTAAAATAATGGGCGGCGTAGAACCATTACAATATCCACAGCTCCATGGCGACACTTCAATCATAATTAAAAAATGTAACATTTAAAGGCCATTTATTATTATCATGATCTTTTTAATATTTTTTTTCTTTTTCTTATGCAGCTAAAATTATTATACTCAAGTATAAACACGATAACGCCACTGGTCAAAAAAACTAAGCGACACGTCAACTACGGTACCTAAAATTTTAAATTCGTATACTTTTTCTTATTTATTATTATATTAATTAAACAAGGTTGTTGCACTGTTACAACAAAATGTTTATGCAATCAGTTGAGTCGCAAAACAAAACATAGTGAAATACGTGAACTAAAATCTCGCGACTTTTAATGTCAGTATATGCTTAGACAGAAAAAAGATTAATTAATGTGAACTATAAAAATAAACGGTTTAGTTTTAATTCAATTTGTGTTGAAACACTGCTCATTTTTTGTGAACAACCCGCTTTATAATTTCTCTATGGTAATTATGAAAATTCGTGTATAAGTAATAACAATCTTGGAAAATCGCGAAATCGCCACTTAATTTTCCATATTGTACCTTTAACAAGATATTTTCTATTTTTTATGTGTTAAAAACAACCTCAGAACAAAAAAGTGGCTGGTATTATTTGGCAATTATCAGAAAAGATTATTGCGAGTAAAAATTTCTTCAATTTCCATTTTATCCGACTACAAAAAAAACTATAACCAGATTGTTATGTGAGTATTTCACCAATTATCATATCAATATAAATGAAAACAAAAGCATATGCAAACCATACACAAGTGCGCAGGGGGGTTTTACTCCAAAAAATTTTGAAACTGGCAGGGTGGTTATATCCACAAGATTCTGAAACAAAAATGCGGTATTTGGAGGATCGGGACGAGGTACCGGATAACCCTTAAAAAATTTAGCGCACGACGCCCTGACAACGGAAAAACAGCACAATTTTGTGTAAAAATATGCAACATTAAGCTGCTAGTTTTTGACAGTAGTGATGTTTTTACCCTATGCAATATCATACGTGTTAGACTGGAGCTCCGTCCATTTAATACGGAGGAACTTCTGGAGCTACGCCTTTTAAGCGATATTAAGCTTATTTAGGCTACTCCGTTTGCTTTTTTAAACTATTTTTATTGTTTTAAGTATCTTTCGAAAATAGTTTAGTTTACAAAAAAATGTTGATAAAATAATCGATACATCACTTTTTATTTATTAAAAAATAGGATAAAAGATCCGTAACTTCGGGGGTTGCTCCGGAGCTCCTAAAATTAGAGCTCCTGAGCTCCGGGAAACATTACTAGTCGAAACTCAACACCAACTAAATAGTTATAATAGATTTTCACTTACTTTATTATTGTCACAACAAATGACACATAGTAACAATTTATGAAACAGCGAAATTATAAGAGTTGGCTCCGGTGTAATTTATTTTTTATGCAATGTTCATTTTTGATCAACCGACCGGACCGGCCTTTGGCCTGTAGGATTTTTAGGTATTTTTTTTAGGTAATTAAAAGGCGGTGTGTTTTTTTTAGGTAGGTAAATTGAAAGGCGGTTTGTTGTGTTTCTGTCATTTTAGGTCCCGCAGCTTTGTTATTTGTTTTTTTCTTTTTTTTGCTGTTCGCATATATATTCTCATTGTTTGTTTCAGTTTCTAATGAACAATTTATAATATTTAATATTTTGGGAAAAAAGTAGCTAAAAATATTATGCTTTGTGCAAAATGCTAACGTTTATTTTTTTAAGTGGATTTAAAATTGTGTACAATGAAAAATTGAATTAAAATTCGAAAATGACAGCACTATCATCATTTCAGAGGTCTGCAATCAAATTAATAAAATAAAGTCAGAAGTTACCAAGATATTTTTGTTATATTTTGCAATAATTTAATTGTACCTAATTTTAATGTGGTTTTGTTAAACAAAAGTTTATATAAATGTCACATTATTAGTTAAGTGCCAAGTTGCGACAAACGGTGAAATTTAACAATTAAAAACTTATTTCGCCGCAGTCAGTCATACGTACCTTTGCACTTGACAACGCGACGACACGTGGGAAATCTAGTCAGGTTTTATTGTTTACCTAACCACGGATTTCACAGTGTAAAGTCGCAATTTTTTTTCCTCACGGAAACGTAAGATTGACTGCAGATCTTGAAAGATATTTCCAAATTTTACATCGATAAGTTGAAACGAAATCTTCCCAAATCTGAATCCCGTCGCAACTATCTTCTTCGATTTTCCCCCGCCTCTGCCTATTTTTATTCCTCGTTTTGTTCAAAAAGGAGTAAAAAAATTCGGTATTCTTTATCATGATGAGTTTGATTTTTATTACGTATATGTGTTTTTTTAATGTCGAAAATTCAGCTATGCAGTTGCTCAAAAATGCGAGTTTTTATCATAATATTCTCTGTTTACAACTTTTTTTTTTAAATAAACAAGTTTTATTTTTAGGAGTAATATATTGCTGTAATATAAAACATCGCTGTAATAAAAAAACGGGACAGCCTCTGACCCAAGTGTGCCTACCGGTATTTCTGGAATTTAACTTCGCAATTGTTGGAAATCGACTTCAAGATTTCGAGATATATCACCCAGCTATTGTATCCTGGTTTTTACGCGATTGATTATGATTGAATTTACTGCCGTTTTTCCTTTAACGTGTATGATTCACGTTTAAAACGTTCCGAGCTGAAGTTTTCAATTTAGTTTTATTTCAGCATACCTGATTTTCACAAAAAAATCTTCCACGTTGCGACATTGGGATTTAGTGAAGCATACCGGTACCGTTTTGAAATATTAAATTCGACATTAGGAATAAAATTAATTGCTGCGATATATTTTTCGAATAATAATATTTCAACAAAGATTTACTCGAATTACAAGGATCATACTTTTCATAAATTCATTTGAAGCTTTAAATTTTTTGGAACAGTAGTATAGTAATGCCCATCATAAGTGGCGAAAACAACTTGGAACCAAAAGATTGTGAAATCTTTACCAATTCTTACTTGTGACTTTAGTAATTTACTCTTCTGGTGTCAAACTATTATGGGACTTCTATTTTCGAAGTTGTGGAGGTTTTTCATATCAAATGAAGGTATATATTTGCTCTCAAGCGCTCATTATCAACAAGAATATATAACACAAGAGAATATCCGACTGTACACTAAACTTTTGACCAAAATTTTGCAGAAAAACTCGCACTTTTAAATTCGTGTGCGATTTTTCTCGCAAAAATCCGCCATTTTCTGCTAGTTTTCCCGCGCTGCGATTTTTAACACAGTGTTAGTTTTCTCGCAGTGGGGGCTGCGACTTCTTTTGCAGTCCATCATGCTGTATTAATCGCACTGCGATTATTTTAGCTTTGCGAGTCTAACTGCACAACAAAAAAATACAGACGCTGGCAATCATTTTCAAAGGAGTAAATTCGAAACTTGTTTTATTTAATTTTAAAACGTTGGAAAATTATTTCATTAAAACTAAAAAGTTTTAACATTTTAAGGTAAAAAGACTTTTACTCATTTAAACACAAAATTTTCTCTCCGCTTTGTTTTTATTTTTTTTGTTGTGCAGCCAGACTCGCAGTGCGAAAATAATCGCAGTGCGACTAAAGCAGAATAGAGTGCAAAAGAAGTCGCAGTCCCCACTGCGAGAAGACTAACACTGTGTTAAAAATCGCAGCGCAGAAAAACTAACAGAAAATGGCGGATTTTTGCGAGAAAAGTCGCACACGAATTTAAAATTGCGACTTTTCTCGCAAAATTTTGATCAAAAATTTAGTGTACAGTCGGACATTCTCTTGTGTTATATATTCTTGTTATGAATAAACGATACCCAATACCCTGGGTTCCCGAGAGATTGAAGTAAGATTGTATATCCCGTCCTCCCCAAATGCGATCTCCCTTTTGTGGTGTGGCGCAGTCCTGCCTACCTAGAGAGAGAAGGGTAATAAACGTGAAGAAAAACGCAAATTTATGACAAAAACTGCTTCTTGCAATTTTGAGCTTTTTTGCATATAAAACACACATTTTTAACCCTAATATAAAGGTAGTTAAAAGTCATTTAAAAGGGTGTTTTTTCTTTTTTTTTATAATTGGGGCGAGGGGGGTAGGGTGCGCCATGGGTTGACTAACCCTCCTTCCTCGGTAGGTACTGATGGGGGTCCGTATAAAAACACCAGACAAATTCACTATAGAACAAAATCACCATAAAGGTTACATAATCACCATAAGGTGGTGAAAATTCACCATAATTATAATGCGTTTACAATATTTCCTTTAAATTTTGACACTTGGAAAATACAACAAAATTTTTTTCATGATAAAATTTAGCTTGATTTTAGGGCTTTGCTTAGACTTAGGAAAATATTGAAACATTTTTAATGCTTTTTTGATTAAAACTTAGTTTTTTTTAACACATTTTAGTTTGTAAACGCATTTTTGATTGTTATGGTGATTGTACACTACTTTCATGGTGTGATTTTGTGCGTCACCACTCATGGTGTAACCTGTTCTTAAAGTTAAGGCGGTATATACCCAAAATTTCAGAGAAGAGTAATATTTCGCAAGCACCCCCATTTTTACCATTAAAAACCTCCAAATTTTAGAAGAAGGGTGGTGTCCGGTCCGAGGTATCCTAAAATTTCAGGGGAGTCTCGGCATTGGTTTTTTTTAGGTAAAACCATATATACATAGGCAAGTTGGTACGGAGTAATAACGTATTATCTAATATTTTTAACAGTAAAAACATGTTTTTTTAGTTAAAAATTACATTAGCAGACATTGGCAGAGCCTCGATTTTACAAAAAAAGGGTTTATAGACCTTTTAGACCCCTGGCTACTACATCCACACTGTAAACCAAAGCAGATGAGCAGCATCTCCATGTTTTTGGGGTACCCATATGGAAAAAAAATACCAAGCCATTGTTATATAAGCGGCTGGAAATTTTAGGAGGGGGAAATACACAAATCGACCAAAGATGATAGTTTGTTTAGCTTGATGTGTAGTACTTAATGTTTATTAGAATTATTGTATATTTTTCAACAACATTTTCAATAACATTTTTCAATAACAAGATAAATAGCGAGAAATATGCGTAGTATGGAACTTGACTGCTGGGCAAAGCGAAGCGGAAATTTTTTTTGATTTTGAGGGTCAATTATTGTGGTACCAAAACTATTTTGGAGTTTGGCTCCGAGCGATTAGCGAGCCGCTAAAAATTTTAAATTTTTAGCCTCTGAAAACCCCAAATTTTACTATCTGGCGACGATTTTAGGGGAGGGGAGGCCGCCCCCACCCCCGACTAACCACTACCTTTATTTGTACCCTGTCCGACCATTTGGGGGGCGCTCCCCTCTCCTGCCCCCCTGGTTACGTCCCTGGAGTTGTTATTTTTTCTCTGTCCTCCTCCACTGCTAAGTAAAGGGAAGGGGTTAAAAATATAAATCCTACCTAGAATTCGAGGTGACCAAGCTCCCCGCCTGGTTGCTTCGTGCTTATGCCTGGCATAGTAAAACCATAGATGAGCGTGGACCCGAAAGCTAAGTAGTGACTATCCGGGTGAAAGGCCTTTTGAAAGCTATTGGGCTCCAGAGGAGTCAGTACTTCAACGTCGCCGCTAGCTTTTTACAGGGGTTCACCATGATAGATCAGTTTGAAAACTTGAGGTCAGTGGGGATGGGGGAAAGGTCCGGTTCGCTTTTTAACCAACCGTGACAGATCAGTTGGAAAACTTGTCAGTGGGGGTGGGGAGGAAGGGTGCGGTCCGGTTTTCAACCAAAGTTGTTTTTAATCATAAATTTAAGTGTTTTAGCACTAATATAAAATATTATTGGGTAAAATAAGCTTTTTAGGTATAAAAAACATATAAAAATTCTGTTTTTTTACAGGAATATTGTATTTTTGACAGTAAATTTTCACCTAAATTTATACTCAAAGTTTGGCTGGAAAGGGGGCTTTCTGAATTTTCTAAAGAAATAGGTTGTCAATATGTCAATTGTCAAAAGCAAAAAAGAAAGGGAATCCAAGATTATTTTCTGAAAAGAGGGTCCAAAATTTCGGAGCTGTTGAGAATAGACGACCCTATCTCGATCCCCCATGTTCTTCACCCATAAATGAATATATATAACCTCTCCCTACCTATATGGGTCCACCACCGTTGTTGTTGTTTTTTTTTTGTAAATTAACAGTATGTTATTGTCATGTTTCAGAACACAAAGTGATTATCGTCGGGTTGGATAATGCTGGAAAAACGACAATTCTTTATCAGTTGTAAGTTTTGTTTCGAAATTCTTAAGAAAAATACAATTAAAAAAATTCATAAAGCTTAACTTTGGGTAAAGAAAGGGGTTTGCTTTTGTTGTTTAGAAAAAACGAAGTTTTTTGCTTTTCTTGCTAAGAAAAAGCAAACAGAGTCTATACTTCCTGACATTGGTGTTTTTTTTTTTGGGGGGGGGGGCAGAGGGGTCCCACCCCCCCCCCCCCTAGAGCCAAAATTTTGGACCCCCCCCTAGAAAAAATTCAGGGACCCCCCTCCCCCCCAAAGCTCGAGGGCGGTCTGGCCTGACTCCTTCTAGCGAGGCTGACCCCCCTACCCCCCTCCCGACCAATTTGGAAGTATATTATTTTATTTACTGTCAAAAACACGTTTTTTTTGTTAAAAACAGTGTTTAAATACACTTTTTAGGCCTAAATAGGCGGTTTTAATACATAAAATTCAATATTAGACCTAAAAACACTTAAATTATTGAGTTAAAAAAATTTAGCTAAAAAATTGGACCCCCCTAACCCCCCTAAATTTGAAATCTCGCACCCATGGTCGACCCCCCTAAAAAGCCAAGGAAGTCCGGACCCCCCTAAAAAATTTTGGCCTTCCACCTGGGGGTGGACCCCCCTAGCGGACCCGACCAAAAACACCTATGCTTCCTGAGTTCTGACTAAGGTACCCTTAAACATAAGTTGTGTCAAAATAGCTTTGTGCGATTAAATCTTTAAAAATGCAAAAAAGTGCTTTCTGACCTAATATTACCAGACCTGTGCGCGGTCTGGAAATACCCCCCCTCTATATTAGTGGCTGTTATGCCGTGTGTTCCCCCACATTTTAATGCCGTCCCGCCACTCGAAAATAAAAAAAGGCTAAAAAATTAATGCCCCATTTCTGATTTTTTTTCGCAAAATTTTTGCAGTTTTTAGCCTGGTTTAATGTATTTTAAGCCATAATAGACCTATTTTTATTTACATTTTGCTTTTTTCGTCCTTTTTTCTTTTTGTCTTTTTTTCTTTTTTTTTACTCCCTTTTTTCTTTTTTTTTTCTCTTTCTTCCCTGCTTGCCCCTCTCGTTCAAAAAAATTTGCCCTCCGTGATCTCATTTTGCAACTGCCTCCCCCTATAAAACCCCGAAGGAGGGAGGGGGCAGTTCTAAGGTTTGTATTATCGTTAATTTAACCCTAAATCCAGGTTTAACCCCACCGCACTCCGAACCAGCCTGCCCATGTATGTGTGACGACCCAAAGTGGAAGCGAAAATAACCAGGCACTGGAAAATTTAGACAGCCAAATTTATTGAAAAAATTGGTCGATACAGGAATTGAACCCGTAACCTCCAAAGTCGACTCTGGCGTGCTATCCATTACACCATAGGCCGGACAAGGAAAGGGGAAAGATAATCGCCTTTTATTAACGCTTGCACTTTGAGTTTTCACGGAAGGGACACAATGTGTCACACCTTCCCACCAAGAGAAGAGCTGCTCTCAGCCTCTTCGATTCAATCCGCACACCTCCACCAGCCCCAACAAGCCCGTCTATCTTCCGTAGAACGGGGGGGTACACTGGTATACATACCCGGAGGTGTGTATCGGCCACCAAATATGTGACGACCCAAAGTGGAAGCGAAAATAACCAGGCACTGGAAAATTTAGACAGCCAAATTTATTGAAAAATTTGGTCGATACAGGAATTGAACCCGTAACCTTCAAAGTCGACTCTGGCGTGCTATCCATTACACCATAGGCCGGACAAGGAAAGGGGAAAGATAATCGCCTTTTATTAACGCGTGCACTTTGAGTTTTCACGGAAGGGACACAATGTGTCACATATGCCTCTAACCCCCTGGCCACTTATGGTTGGTTAGGGTTAAAAACAAAAAAGAAGTTTCAATCAAAATCCTTTAAACACTTTTTTCTTCAATTTTTAAAACTGGGGGTTGTCTTCCTTTTCCCGCCTTCACTGCGAATTAGGGTTGGAGAAGTCAAAGGTTAATCGCCTTGCCTCTGTTTTTTCGAAAATCATATTCATTTTTCAAAGAGCAGTCTAATTTTCGGTAAAAAATTTTTTAACTTAAGATTGGTTTCGTTTAAGCTTTTTAATAGGAAAATGTGTGATTTTATCGGTTTCGGTTTCATAAAAAACTGAAGGGACTGTATAATTTAATAGACGCGAGGAAATATTACTTTCTCTGTATAAATTAATGTCTTAAAAGAATAACTTTTCATAAGCTAAAGCCAATTCTTAAAATCAAACTAAAAAGATTATAAAAAAAGCCTGAAAAAGCTTTTTGGAGTTTTCGAATAATCCGATGCTGCTTAAAACTTTTTTTCAGCAAATAAAATGCAGAAGATCAGACCTGTGCACGGTCTGGAAATGCCCCTCCCCGCTTTATTGGAGGATTTGCCCCACCGTTTTATTGCCCCTCCCCCTCGCCAAAAAATAAAGTAAAGTACCCTAAAACTACGACGCCATTTTTGACCTATGAGGACGCCATCATCGCAATTTTTTTGCAGTTTTAGCCTATTTCAATTTAAGCCATTTCAGACCTATTTTTACCTTATTTTCGCTTTTTTGTCCCTTTTTTCTCTTTTCCCTTCTTTTTTTCTCCTTTTTTTCTCTTTTTTTTCTTTCCCCCCTGCTTGCCTCCTCCCGTTTTATTGCCCCCCCCCCCCGTTTCAAAAAAATTGCCCCCCGTGCCCCCCCCCCCATTTAAGCCCCGGGGGGAGTGCACAGGTCTGGAAGATATTGTTTTCGGACACCGTGAAATAAAATTAATTAAATAATTTAATTTAAGGTGGAACGATACAGTTAGGATACCCTGTCGTTTTTGTGTATAACTCGTGCCGTACGTGACGGACAGATGCAAACTATATGTTGGGTGAAAGTGTATTTTTTTCCGCTCAGTACGGTATCCTTAAAATTTTTGGTGGACTATTTCACGCCGAGATATGCTTCGTTGAAAAAACAGTGTTTTACAATTTAACAGAACCAGAGTTATTATTACGTAATAAAAATTTAACACAAGTTAGATACATCAAATATACATGGCCACAAAAATTTTCAGCGAAATCCCTACTATTAAAGTTTTTTAATTTCGTTTTATTGCTAAAATTGTTGAAATAAAAAATAAAAAGAATGATAGTAGAGATTTCGTTAAAAACTTTAAAATTGGCTCAGAATTATGGTCCAACTGCTGTGTTAAAAGTTGGAAACAAACTAATTTCTATCAAATGAATAAACTTTCATTTATATTTTTTGATTTGACGTCGGGAAACTACATTTAGAAACGTTTGTTTAAAAGGCTCTTTTAAGCAAAAATCGCAAACAGAGCAGTAGCCGAGTGGTTAGAGCGTCGAACTCGAAATCCTGGAGCTCTAGGTTCGAGTCCTCTTAGGAAATATTTTTAACCTCAAAAAATGTTTTTTTTTAACTTTTAACTTTTTAATCAAAAACGGTGTTCATTATTCAATACTGTATTCAACCCCCAGTACGTGTTTTGAGGTGGTTTTGAGGTAAAACTGGTATATAGTCAGAAAGCTTCGGGGGGGGGGGGTGGGGTCGCACCCCCCTAGCTCTTCCCCGGGGGGTTGAATAAAAAACAGAGGTAGGATTCGTAATCAGGACCCCCGAAAACCCCCTAAAACGTGTTTTGGGGAAAATCGGCAAAAATTTTGCAACTGTATCGTTCCACCTTAATTAAATATAAAATAAATTATTAAGTTTTCTCGGTCCGTTTCAGTTTGATGGGCGAAGTGGTGCACACGTCTCCGACAATCGGCAGCAACGTGGAAGAGGTCATTTGGCGAAACATTCATTTCCTCATGTGGGACATTGGGGGACAGGAGACGCTCCGGAGCTCCTGGGAAACCTACTACTCTCACACGGAGGTAAGACTATATAAAACGTTCGTTAATTTTTTTTAAACGATATGAGCATAGATGAACACGGTCAAAAAGCTAGGGGGGAGTTTACCCCGGGTAAATGACATTTGAAAATCTAGGGGGGTCGAACCCCCCTAGTTTTCTAGGGGGGTCGACCCGGGGTGAAAGGTTTTGAAACCTAGGGGGGTCAGGTGTAGGGCCCGACCGGATCCGGATCTAAAAGATAGAATTTTAAATCAATAGGGTAGTGCATTTAATTTCGGCACTTTTTCGTTTTTCCAATGTAACTTTTCACTGTATGGCGTGATTTTCATGTTTGATAGCTCATTTTAAAGCTTTTACGATACTGCGTTGCGTCCTAAAAAATTCACTACAAAAGTTGTTTTTTACTTAATTAAGTCAGTTTTTAAAAAAAAATGGAAAATTGCCGAAATTAAATGTATGCATTTAATTTCGGCACTTTACAAACAATCGATTGTTTCTCAGTCAAAAAATCATCATTTTCAAAAATTTAAAATCCTATCATTATCTCCAGACAGTTTTCTTTAATTTAAGTTTTTGCTTGTTGTTCAACGTGTAACTGGCAAAAAGTTACAGCTAAAGTGCTAAATGGTATCAAAATAGGGAAAATTTGGGAAAAAAGTGCATTTAATTTCGGCACTTTTTAAAAAGACCCCTTTAATCGAGTTTAAGTGCAGTGCTATGACTCCTACACATTTCAACGTTGTATTTTACCTATTTTTACAACTACAATTTAACACCCGACCACCAAATTCAACCCGTTTTTACCTACAGAAATAGTGTGCCGAAATTACACTATTTTATTTTATAACGATTGCTCACCACAGACGCAACTTAGAACCACGGGGACTAAAAATTCGGAAAATAGACAAAATTTTACCAGGACAGTTTAATTTTTAAACCAATTTATTGCGTAATCATGAAATGCCCATGTTCTAAAAACGAGTAGCAAATTTTTTTATTATAAATCACACAATTTCACATAAAAATATCATAACATAACAAATAAAAAGCTCACGACAGTCATCTACGTATAATTAGCTTTGATTTGAGTTATCAAACGTCGTATTCCGTCCAAGATTACAAAAGATATAGTCCAAAATCAAAAACGCCCAATTGGGAAAAGTGCCGAAATTAAATGCACTACCCTACTAATAACTATAATAAAATAATAAGTTGGCATTGTACTTGCTAAATACAAACTACCAAAGCAACAAAAAAGTAACATTTAATACACCAACAGTTTTATTTAACACATAGGAATGTGAATTAAGAGTTTGAGATCAAAGAATATAATGCATGCTCTTGCTAATGTGCATTAGTGTAGTGTAAGCAAACTAATACAATAAATAGCCAGTGTTAATATATAAAATTTAATAAAAAAATATAATAAAAAACAATAGAAGTTAGTAGAGGAGTTATAAACAATAAAGGATTGATTTTAAAACATATAGAAACAGAATAGTGAAGTTTAAGTAAATATAAGAATAAGAAACTTATACCTTAACTTGGATGCAGTTGTGTAAAACAATTATTTGAGTTTTTCTTATAACTTATAAAACCAAAACAAGTTTTAAAACACAATTTACTGTCGGGAGTGTCGCGGCAGTCATTTAAAATGGTTGATATAATACTAAAGAAACAAAAGATAGCTAATGATTGTGTTGCAGAACATAAAACATTATTAAAGCACCTCTTAATACACTAAGCTTTCTGTTCACCTTAAAATTTTTTGTAGGGAGTGTCGTAACGGCATATAACAAGATGTTAACAACTTTTCTTTTTATTCCCGCAAAAAAACACTCAGATCCGGCCGGATCTGAGATAGATCCGGCCGGACCGGATCCAAAAATCACCGGATCTACCGGACCGGATATCCGGTCGGGCCCTAGTCAGGTGGGGTCCAATTTCCGGAACAAAATACTTTTAAACTATTAAATTTTTAATAATAGTTTTTTTATAAGATAATAATACATTTTATTGAATAAAAAGCGATATTTAGTTATAAAAAGGGTGTAAAAACATGAATTTGTTTTAAAAATATACGTTTTTGGAAGAAAATTTAATAGAAAAAAGGTTACTTAAAATTTTCTTGAGAGGGGAGGGGGGTGTCAGATTTCAAATTCTAGAGAGGGGTCAGGGGTAAAAAATTGGGTCAGGGGTAAAATATTTGCAAATTTTGGGGGAGGGGGGGGGCCTGGATTTTTTCTAGGGGGGGGGGGGAAATTTCGAGGCTAGGGCGGGTGGACCCCACCCTACCCCCCTCTTTGTTCATCTATGGATATAAGTGTACACACGCTTTATATTTTGCATTTGCAGTTATACAAAGTATGCACTTTAAAAATACTTACGCATTGTGTGTGGGGGGGGAGAAGTTAACCCGTTTCTCTTCTAGGGTAGGGAATATCAGGAGCTTAAGCTCAAGGTTTTTTTAATTTTGATTGCCTCCTGCTGATTTGTGTTTTTAAAGGCTAAAAAATGGAGTTAAAATAAATACTATGGTAAGCATGGGCGTAGCCGGGAGGGGGGTTCTAGGGAGTCTAGTCTAGATCCCCCCTTTTGGGTTGGCAAGGGTAAAAATTTGGGGTTAGACAGACCCCCCTATTTTCGGCAAAGGTAAGAATTTGGCGGTCTAGAAAGACCATTTTTTATAAATTTTCTCGCGCTTGTTTTTGTTGTTGTTGTTGCATTGCCTGAAAATCATCTTCCCTATGCAGATTATGCAAAGGGCAGGCAGGCACTAAGACAAGCCAGGAGGGGCGAAAAAATTTCACCCCCAGACCTGTGCACGGTTTGAAAACGCCTCCCCCGCTTTATTCGAGGATTTGCCCCCCGTTTTATTGCCCCCTCCCCGCGGAAAAATGAAAAAGTACCCAAAAATTATGACGCCATTTTTTTACCTATTATGATGCCATCATTACGAAATTTTTTGCAGTTCTTTGCCTATTTTCAATGCAATTTAAGCTATTTTAACCTATTTTTACCTTATTTTCGCTTTTTTTGTCTCTTTTTTCCCTTTTCATTTTTTTCTCTTGTTTTTTCTTTCCCTCCTGCTTGCCCCCCCGTGTTATTGCCCCCCCCCCCGTTTCAAAAAAGTTGCCCCCCCGTGCCCCCCCCCGTTTTGGAATTCCCCCCCATTTTAGTCCCGGGGGGGCAGTGCACAGGTCTGCACCCCCATGGTTGAGATTCTTCGTGCAGCTTTAATAACGATGTTGGCAACCTTTACCGCTAGAGTGTTTACTGCATGCAGTGTTCAGATTTTAATTGTTCAGCGCGAATGTTCAGATTTTATTTTTTTAAACTTTTTTTTGACTTTTTTATATTTGAGATATTTTTTATGGCAAATAGTAGAAGCTATTTTGTAGTAAAACAATCAAAACATTCTTAATGTTTAACTGGTCTCCCCTTCTAATTTGTGTTACTTTGTTATAGTTTTGTAATCTTAGTACGACCACACTGGACCCACCTTTTAGGTTGTTGGTAAGATTAGAAGTTAAAGGTTAGGAGAAGTAATTTTAAAAACATTTTTGTCGCGTTTCGCTTGCTCAGTGGTATTTCAATGCCGATTGTTCGTTGTTAAATATATTATAATGTTTTGTAAATCGAAAATTTAAAGGTTTAAAATAGTTTTTTTTAAAATTTTATTTTGTTTTATTTTATTAGCCCTTTTATAAAGTTTAAAATTTGAACCCCCCTGGACCCCCCTTCAAAAATTTTTTCCAGGAATAGACCCCTCTTTCCGAAATCCTGGCTGCGCACGCCCATGATGGTAAGAATGAATTTTATTTGGATTTTTCCCCTCTTTAAATGCATTATGTAATCTTTCATTCCGAAACAACCGGTATAGTTTTAAAAGGGCGCCTGTATAGTTTTTTTCAGATTTTTATTAGGTAGGTATGTAGATAAAAAAATAACGGCAAAATTTTTCGCGGTTAAATTTGTAAGTATTACAGATAACATTATAACTGTAACATGACCTCCGGACACCGCTAAATGGGTTTTTTGGTGTTGAGGCGGCGATAAGCTTTGTAAGAATAGTGAGTACGAGAACAGTCTCCGAAGCGTGAGGATATTTTATTATAAATAAATCAAAAAAATAAATCAAATCAAATCAAATCATAAATCAAATCTACCGGACTCTATTACCTTCTCTAAATTTTTTTAAATAAAAGACTGTAAGTGTTTTATTTTTGTGTCTTAATTTTCTTTATTTTATGCGAAATTTAACATGTTCGATTTAATGCATTTTAAATTACGCAATGTTGAAATTTTATAGTAATTACATTTACACAAACAAAATGTTCGAAAAACGTCCAACTCAGTCAACTGTTTATGTTTTGCTTTTTTTATCTAATTTTTTCCTTTAGAATATGATTTATACGACAAATCTTACTCGCACTTTGAGACAAACTTTAATTGTATTATTTATTTTAATCGTGTATGATTTTAATTCTAAATCACGTTTAGAAATAAACCTGATTCATCGGTTTAACTTACACGTAAAAATGTTAAAAAAATGTAAAAATTGTTGCAAAATATAAAAAAATATACAACGTTTTTAAAAGCTTTAAAATCATATTTCAATATGCTTGGAATTTAAATGCCCACCGCAATCATCTTTAAACATGATTTTTAACTCGTAAAGAGTTTTTTATATATAAAATATTGCCTCTAAACTGTTAATTGATTGACGATAGATCTATGCTTTGTCAATTTTTAAAAACAACGCGTTTTCCGCCAGTACTCATTTTGGATGGATCTGAAAATGAGATATGACAGGAATAGTACTTTTAAATAACCATCTAAGTTGTTTTAGTTTTATTTTAAATTAATTAATTTAGTAATTTTTGTTTTAGTTTTTGGTGCTTGTTGTAGACAGTACAGACCGAGAAAGACTGTCAATCAGCAAACAAGAGCTTCACAATATGCTCTCGCATGAAGTAAGCGCAGCTTTTTGATTTTAAAAGATTAACGTGGCTTGTAATTAGGTATAGGTGAGTGGTATAAAAAACCATATCTGCAGACCTGTGCACTTCCCCGGGGGGGTTATACCAGGTGTAACCAGTCACCGAAGCTGGGGAGACAGTTATAGTTACCCGGGTTAATGACATTTTGAATTCTACAAAGGGAAGGGGTTTAACGCATAGGTGGGCAGAGGGAGGGCTGGGGGTTAATCCCCCTAAAAATTTCGAAACTGCCATCACCCCCCATACATGGGCAAGTTGGTCCGTAGTAGGGGGGGGGGGGGTTAAAATCCGAGAAACGCAAAATACCCATATCGTTTTTTTTTCTGGAGTGCATTTTACCCATATCGTTTTTCAATTTAAAAAAGGTAAACAAACGCTAATTTTAGGTCAAAAAGCCCTTTTTTGCATTTGTGAGCTTTTTATTGTTTAAAATATTCATTTTGACCTAAAAAATTAAGTTTGGAGGTAGTTAGAAGTCATTTTAAAAACATTTTTTCTTCATTTTTTTAAAATTGGGGAATAACCTTTTCTCCTCCCCACTTCTGAGTGGGGGGGGGTTAAACCCCCTTCTCAAAATTTGAGAGGGGGTTAACCCCCACCCCACTCCCGTGCCCATGTATTCCCCCCATTGAAATTTAGACACCCACCCAACCCCAACATACATGGACACGGGGGGCGGTTGGGGGGGGGGTTAAACCCCCCAAATTCTGAGAAGAAGGTTTAGCCCCCCCCCACTCAGAAGGGGGGACGGAGAAAAAATTAAACCCTCTCCCAATTTTGGAAAAATGAAGAAAAAAAGTCTTTAAAATGTCTTCTAATTAATTGCCTCCAAACTTAAGTTTTGAGGTCAAAATAAATGTTTTAAACAGTAAAAAGCTCAAAAATGCAATAAAAAGGGTCTTTTAACCTAAAATTAGCGGTTTTTATCTATTTTTTCGTTAAAATCGAAAAACGACGTAGGTAAAATTCTACGTCAATTGACCCCCAACAAACTGACACCCGCCTAATTGACACCCTCCTAATTGACACCCAACAAATTGACACCCACACAAATTGACACCCAACAAATTGACACCCACACAAATTGACACCCAACAAATTGACACCCAAACAAATTGACACCCACCAAATTGACACCCAAACAAATTGACACCCACCAAATTGATACCCACCAAATTGACACCCACCAAATTGACACCCACCAAATTGACACCCACCAAATTGACACCCACCAAATTGACACCCACCAAATTGATACCCACCAAATTGATACCCACCAAATTGATACCCACCAAATTGATACCCACCAAATTGACACCCACCAAATTGACACCCACCAAATTGACACCCACCAAATTGATACCCACCAAATTGACACCCACCAAATTGACACCCACCAAATTGATACCCACCAAATTGATACCCACCAAATTGATACCCACCAAATTGATACCCAGTTGTTAGTTTTAATGTAAAAAGTGCAGAATGTAATGTTAAAATATGATGAAAAACTGTATTTATTGTTTAAATTCCAACTTTTTTACATTAAAAGTAAAGACATGGGAAAGATTTTCACTTTTCTTTTTTGTGGCTTTAAAGGTCTATAGGTAGATTTTTCTTGTTGAATCTTGTAATTTTTTTTAAAAAAGTAGTTATTTTACTTCGATAAAGTCGATCATGTATTGCCGGTACAAAAAATTGGCTGCATTGGGTACATAGCTTGCGCTTACGGGCATTTATGAAATTGAGCGACCGACCGCCCTTCCTTATGCAAAACAGCGCGAATGATTTTTCGAACAACATATATTTATAGCTCGATTATTTTCCTTGATCGCTTTATATGTAGATACAAATATTTAATGCACACAGTTTAAGTTTTATTTAATTGCTGTGCGGTCAATAAAATTAAGAATATATATAATATATCACCTACATATTCTTGCTGTTACCTACATAATAAAAACAAAAAGGTACTTCACAGTAAACCACAGTAACTTTGACCCGTGCGGGTTGAAGTTAACATCAAGGGTAAATAAAGATCAAGATCAACATCTTTATTTGCCCTTGGTTACATACAATTACATAACTTCGACCCGGACGGGTCGAAGTTATGAATTGTTTCACCATAACTTTGTACCGCACGGGACAAAGTTATGGTAATTTCGACCCGCTGGCTCTGAAGTATTATTATTCTTAATCTCAAGTACACTTTAATGATGGAATCGATAACGTTAACATGTTTACTGTGTAGCAAGAGCGCTTAACTCCAGTATTCGATTAAGATCTTAAGAATACCACCCCAGGTTAATGGAACCCCATACATAACGCAATAATGAATGCCTGTAATTCCATAAGAGCGTCCGTTAAAGCATTACAAACGTCCAATAAGGCATAACAGTCTTTTTTCACCCCAGGTTAATGGAACCCCATACATAACGCAATAATGAATGCCTGTAATTCCATAAGAGCGTCCGTTAAAGCATTACAAACGTCCAATAAGGCATAACAGTCTTTCGTTAATGCTGTCTCTCTCTCTCTCTCTCTCTCTCCTTTAGTGTACTCCTTTGCTCCCTATGCAGACTGAAAGATACCATGTGATATTTACCCTTACTAGTGTGGACTGCGACGAAAGGCGCATTCTGGAGGCGCTGAAATGCGGCGAAATGCGCCAGCATTTTATAAGCATGAATTTCTCGAGTTTCATGGCCAGTTAATGTTGCGAAGTATCACACGGAGTTATTTTCACACTTAATTACAAAATAACATTGTAAATCAGTCGATATCGGTCAAAATCAAAGCAAAGCAAATCAAATTGATTTTGACTGATTTACATGGTCATTTTTTACTAAACTGCGCAAACAACACCGTGTGATACCTCGAAACATTACCAGACCACGAGACTCGAGAAATTTGATCTTTTCAAGCTGTGGCGCATTTTGCACATTTCAGCGCGCCAGAAGGCGCAGTTATACAGTGACCGAGCGCGCCGGGTGCGCCTTTCGCCGCACTTCACACGACTAAGGGTAAAAAAGCAAGTATAAATAGCATAAACGGTTTATTTCAAATTTATACCAGGATGATCAAATGTTTTTCCAAATATGCCTGACGCAATACACCATGAAATACAAGTAATACAACAAACTCAGCAATACATAATAAAATCCCATCAATGTTTTTCAATCAACGACAATTCACCCCTAACAACTGGGTATCAATTTGGTGGGTATCAATTTGGTGGGTGTCAATCTGGTGGGTATCAATTTGGTGGGTGTCAATTTGGTGGGTATCAATTTGGTGGGTATCAATTTGGTGGGTATCAATTTGGTGGGTATCAATTTGGTGGGTATCAATTTGGTGGGTATCAATTTGGTGGGTATCAATTTGGTGGGTATCAATTTGGTGGGTATCAATTTGGTGGGTGTCAATTTGGTGGGTATCAATTTGGTGGGTATCAATTTGGTGGGTGTCAATATGGTGGGTATCAATTTGGTGGGTATCAATTTGGTGGGTGTCAATTTGGTGGGTATCAATTTGGTGGGTATCAATTTGTTGGGTGTCAATTTGTTTGGGTGTCAATTTGGTGGGTGTCAATTTGTTTGGGTGTCAATTTGGTGGGTGTCAATTTGGTGGGTGTCAATTTGTTTGGGTGTCAATTTGGTGGGTGTCAATTTGTTTGGGTGTCAATTTGTTGGGTGTCAATTTGTGTGGGTGTCAATTTGTTGGGTGTCAATTTGTGTGGGTGTCAATTTGTTGGGTGTCAATTAGGAGGGTGTCAATTAGGCGGGTGTCAGTTTGTTGGGGGTCAATTGACGCGACACCCATAATAATATGTCTAAATCTGAAATCTGAAATATTTTTCAGCATTTTATAATTACATAAGGGTAACAAAAATCTCAAGAAAACTATTTGAGTATTAATTTGTTTAATGGGTTTTATATATTTGAAATTAAAAAAGACATATTATTTTATCCTATTAATATTAAAAAAATAGTTTAGAGCTATAACTTATTAAGTTATGACTCTAAACTATTTTTTAATAGGATAAAATGATTATTATACAATGTAAAATAAAATGCGAAAATAAATATTAAATAAATATTAGAAATAAGCGGAATGCAAAATTAGAAATAACATAATTAACTGGTCGATTTATTATCAAATACCTATCTAGCATAGAAAGTATTATTATAAAATAGGTAGCGGTTAGAATTCCATTGTGAGTGTGGGTAAGTAAACAAAAAACCCCATTTTTTCAAAAAAAAACACCCCCATATCTCCTTAAATACAACACGAAATTTAAATTTAAAGGTTTTAAGTAAATCTACCTACGCCAAAAATTAGCATGGAAAAGTTGTTTTTACCTATTTTAACCCCAAATTTTAAAAAATACGACATTTTGAAAATTTTGAATTTTATTTTTCTTGAAAACGATTTCACCTAGGGTAGTGCATTTAATTTCGGCACTTTTCCCAATTGGGCATTTTTGATTTTGGACTATATCTTTGGTAATCCTGGACGGAATACGACGTTTGATAGCTCAAACGAGAGCTAATTATATGTAGATGACTTTCGTGAGCTTTTTATTTGTTATGTTATGATATTTTCATGTGAAATTGTGTGATTTATAAAAAATAAAATTGTTACTCGTTTTTAGAACATGGGAATTTCATAATTACGCAATAAATTGGTTTAAAAATTAAACTGTCGTGGTAAAATTTAGTCTATTTTCAGAATTTTTAGTCCCCGTGGTTCTACGTTGCGTCTGTGGTGAGCAATCGTTATAAAATAAAATAGTTTAATTTTGGCACACATATTGCTGTAGGTAAAAACGGGTTGAATTATGTGGTCGGGTGTTAAATTGTAGTTGTAAATAGTTAAAATACAACGTTGAAATGTGTAGGGGTCATAGCACTGCACGTAAACTCGATTAAGGGGGTCCTTTTAAAAAGTGCCGAAATTAAATGCACTTTTTTCCCAAATTTTTCTCATTTTGATACCATTTGGCATTTTAGCTGTAATTTTTTGCCAGTTACACGTTCAACAACAAGTACAAGCTTAAAATAAAGAAAACTGTCTGGAGATAATGATAGGCTTTTAAATTTTTGAAAATGATGATTTTTTGACTGAGAAACAATCGATTGTTTGTAAAGTGCCGAAATTAAATGCACACATTTAATTTCGGCAATTTTTCGTGTTTTTTTTTAAACTAATTTAATTAAGTAAAAAACTACTTTCGTACAGTGAAACTTTTGTGACGCAACGCAGTATTGTGAAAGCTTCAAAATGAGCTATCAAACATGAAAATCGGGCCACACAGTGAAAAGTTACAATGGAAAAACAAGAAATTAAATGCACTACCCTATGCTGTGTTTGGAATTTGGACTATCGGTATTTTTGACCCTCTTGAGCTACCCATTAAATTTAACATCCTGAACCCAACAGTCATCCCTTAACATTAAACTTAACGTTTTCTTATTTAAGGGTGTTTTTTTTGGGAAAAACGCTGTGAATAAATTTAGGTGTTTTACCTTGAACAACATATTATAAAAAACTGTTTTGAAAATCAATTACTTGCCATAAATAAAATGTAATTATTTAGGGGGATTAACCATACATGGGCAACTTAGTCCGAAGTGTGGGGGGGGTTAAAATCCGAGAAACGCAAAATACCCTTATCGTTTTATTTCTGGAGTACTCAGAAGTGAGGGGAAAGGTTATCCCCCCAAAATGTTGGAAAAATGAAGACAAAAATATTTAAAATGATTTCTAACTGTCTCCAAACTTATTTTTTAGGGTCAAAATAAATGTTTTAAGCAATAAAAAGTTCAAAAATGCAATTAAAAAGGCTTTTTGACCTGAAATTAGCGTTTTTTACCTATTTTTGTTTCAAAATCGCAAAACGATATGGGTAAAATGCACTCCAGAAAAAAAAACGATATGAGTAAAATCTAAAATGCGTTTCTTGGATTTTAACCCCCCTCCTAATTCCGGGTTTATCCCTCCCCCACTCCGGACCAACTTGCAGTCCAGGCCTCTCCCCATAGATAAACACCGTCAAAAAGCCAGAGGGGGGTGTTTACCCCGGGTAAATGACATTTCAAAATCTAGGAGGGGGGTCCTAGGCATAGGTGTTTTTGGTCGGGTCCGCTAGGGGGGGGGGTCCACCCCCGGGTGGAAGGCCAAAAATTTTTAGGGGAGGGGTCCGGACCCCCCTGGCTTTTTAGGGGGGGTCGACCCCGGGTGCGAGATTTCAAATTTAGGGGGGGGGGGTCAGGGGGGTCTAATTTTTTAGCAAAATTTTTTTAACTCAATAATTTAAGTGTTTTTAGGTCTAATATTGAATTTTATGTATTAAAACAGCTTATTTAGGCCTAAAAAGTGTATTTAAACACTGTTTTTAACTAAAAACCCATGTTTTTGACAGTAAATAAAAAAATATACTTCCAAGTTGGTCGGGAGGGGGGGGGGGGGAGGGGGGTCAGCCTCGCTAGGGGGGGGTCAGGCCGGACCGCTCTCGAGCTTTGGGGGGGGGGAGGGGGGGGCTGAATTTTTTCTAGGGGGGGTCCACTAGGGGGGGGTGCACCCCTCTGTCCCCCCCCCCAAAAACACCTATGGTCCTAGGGGGGTCGAACGCCCCCTAGCTTTCTAGGGGGGGTCGACCCAGGGTGGAAGATTTTGAAACCTAGAGGGGGGTCAGGTGGGGTCCAATTTCCGAAGCAAAATACTTTTAAACCATTAAAGGTTTAATAATAGTTTTTTTTATAAGATAATACTACTTTTTATTGAATAAAAAGCGATATTCAGGTATAAAAAGGGGGTAAAAACACGAATTTGTGTAAAAAATTTACGTTTTTGGAAGAAAATTTAGTATAAAAAAAGTACTTAAAATTTTCTCAAGAGGGGAGGGGGGGGGCTCAGATTTCAAAATCCAGAGTGAGGTCAGGAGTAAAAAATTCGAAAATTTGGGGGAGGGAGAGCCCCCCTGGATTTTTTTCTAGGGGGCCCAAAATTTTGAGGCTAGGGGGGTGGACCCCACCCTAACCCCCTCCCCCTTGTTCATCTATGCCTCTCCCTCTCCCCCAAAGCTTAAAGAGCCCGGCCTGACTCCCCCTTCCTAGCAAAGCCGACTCCTCTCCCTCCCCTCTTTTTTTACTGTCAAAAACTCGGTTTTTTAGTAAAAAAACAGTGTTTAAGTAAGTAACACTTTTTAGACCTAACCTAAATCGGCTGTTTTAGTATATAAAATTCTCTATTAGACCTCAAACCACTTAAATTACTAATTTAAAAAACTTTATTTAAAAATCGAACCCCCCTAAATCTGAAATTAGCACTTAGCTCGCCCCTCCCCCTAAAAAGCCAGGGGGTCCGGTCAGGACCCCCCGGAACCTTCATCCTAAAAAATGTCGACTTCTATCGGAGGGTTGACCCCTCTAGCGGACCTGACCAAAAACACTTATGATGTCTACTACAGGGCATTTTTTATAGTTAGCAAGCATAGGTGTTAAATTAAGATTTGAATTAAACACCCTTCTGGCTTCAAAGTTTTGCTCCTGCACCCAGTAACGCCCCACTCCCGAATTATAAAATGTTTTCTCTACACTCGTGATTCTTTCCTTTCTAAAATTTTAAATAAAGTTAAGTATCGGTATTAATATTTATTCTAAATTTTCCACCAAATATACGCAAATTTTTAACACAAATAAATACTTACTTAGGTATATTAATGGCATAAAATTTTAATAAAACGTATTAATGTATTCTGTGGAAGTTTTATTTTGGGGAATTCATAAAACTTCAGTGGAGTTTTAACGTCTTTAATACAACACATAGACGGAGGTACTGTAATGTCCCTGCCTATCTGTCGTGTGTGAGTTTTATGATAACAGGCGAGGGAGCACTACAAGGCCCTTGCGCTGAAGTCGTAGTGTGGAATTCAAGTGGAAGATTTTATGTCGCACGATATATGTTCCCACAATAGGCCCTATGAGGCCACAGTCTTTGTTGCGAACCCTGGGCTGGTCAGGATAACTGCTTTGGATTTCAACTGGGCTGGAAGAACTAGCCTAGGGGTTAGGGACTAGTTCCGAGCGGAGTCTTGATTTTTTTTTTTTTTTCAAGTGGAAGATTTTATGTCGCACAATATATGTTCCCACAATAGGCCCTATGAGGCCACAGTCTTTGTCGCGAACCCGGGGCTGGTCAGGATAACTGCTTTGGATTTCAACTGGGCTGGAAGAACTAGCCTAGGGGTTAGGGACTAGTTCCGAGCAGAGTCTTGATTTTCTAACTTGCCAAATAACTTTCTTAAAATATAGTTTTCCAGAATCAAGGAGATAGAAATAAGACTTTATGACTAACTTGCTCGGATTCCCGCTTAAATACTCCACTCGTCAGCCCACGTATTCCCGGGACTTGGCAATAGTTTTACATATTTGTGAAGTGTCCGGGAACACGGCTAGACGAGTGGGTTAACGAAAACCCCGAAACTATTTCTTCCAGACTTATAAAAAACCTAAGTTTTTATACATGGATTTAGAAATTAATTAAAACTAAATTATTTATTTTTGGTGGGTTACATTTAAAATTCTCTTTAAAAAAAAAAAAAAATTTCATTTTTCGGCTAAAGATTTATAGTCACTCACCACTAACAGCAACAGTATCCTTAAAAACGCAAGAGTGGGAAACAACTCTTCGTATTTTTATACAACTCAAATCAAGCCCACACCACACAACACTCTCCGCATAAACACCACATTTAGTTTAAAGCATCGCCACTATATCGGGCGGCAGATCAAAAGTCTTAATTCCACGATAATCTTGAGATGAGCGAGATTATGGTGAAGCCAAAACATAATTGCAATCTGCTGGCCATTTTTTTTAGTGCGCTCATAATAAATTCCTTCATTCAATCTTTTCTTAAGGCGCCGCGCGGGATAAACAATCCTAAGCGAGCAAACTACTCATTGAATAATTTATTTTTAAATTCTGCTTATTATTAATTTTATTATAAATAGATTTTTGCTTAAATTAAATCGCGAACTTTGGTTAATAAGAGATTTAAAAAAAAAATAATAATAATATTAAGTATACAAAATAAAAGTTCAAAAAAAAAAACTTATTTTTTTACATATTTTTATACCTAACCATTAAAATTAGATTATTTATTAACAAAATTCATGATCAAAGTGTATAATGCATATTTATTTTTTATACTAATATTTTTGGGTTTTCTATAGTTATATCTTTGTACAATGCAACGTCTATTAAGGTGGCAATGGCAGTAGTCAAAGAGAAAAAAGTGATAATTATTTGGGCATCAAAAGAAACACCTATCTACGTTACAGTCTACGAAGAAGTGGGATTTACTCTGCACGCACCAAAAAGCTACATTCACAATATGAGGTCTGAAGATTGGCCGGCGCTAAAGGTCCTCCCAGTAACAGCGTACCTGTCCGAAACGGTGGATAGAGGGACATCACCCATTCCCTCACTCGACAATGGCCAAAAAAACAACAACCAGCGACCGGGCAACTTCGCCGATTCCACAGTGCGACAATATGGATGCCTTATCCAGTGACATGAAAAAGTTAGCGACAGAGGAAAAACCAGCAGTGGCAGCCTCAGCAAAGCCCCCGGCAGGAGAAGCGACCGAATTTATTGTTACTGTTTCGACAGATATCAATCGAAATGAATCCATCGACTGCTTGGGCGAAGGCAATCGACATTATTACATTGATTCCGCGACAAAAATCGAAGGGATTCCGCTACGTTTTATGTGGACACATCAAGTAGCTGTCGTAAATGACGGACATGTACCACTGATCAAACATTGGAACAACATCTTTAAACAAACCGAGGATCTGTTAGTGGCTGCAAGAAATCCCAACAAACAAGACCACATTACTGACGTTATCCAGCCAGTCAACAAAGGGGTTTTAATAACCTGGGGAACTGTTATCGTTAAACCAGACAATGTCACCCCCTCGGTCGGATTTAAAGGAAATATGCTAGTTCCGTCATCCTGGCTGGAATGGGATTTCGCCTTACAAGCCCCGATGCTACCAGCCGACGACAAGCTTTCAAATTTGCTGGTCTTGGTGCGACTAGACAGCGGGTGTTCCAAAACTACTCGCTTACGGGGAGCAGCCGTTTCCAACTCCTTCAAAACTGCGACGATTCAGCTGACCCATTTGCGTCCAAATTACGACACTTTTTTTGGGAAAGTGGTGGACACCGACGAAACCGTAGTGATTCACAGCGACGTCATAAACTCCAACTTTCCCAGCGCGGCAAAATGGGATTTTCGCACACTGCAGGCAGTTCTGGAGCGTGGAACTTTTAAAGTTACAGTGACGCCTAACTTTGGTGGAAGTTGTAATGCCACCCGAAAAAAATACCGCGTGGCGAAATTCCTTAATTAGCGACAAATTTATTTATGAGCTATTAGAACGACAAGGACTTTGTTATGGCGACAACGATTTTTTTTTAATGATTCCGAAAACATATTTTTATTTGACTTTTTGTAATAACTACGATACGACGACCATGCTTACAGAGAACAGAAATTGCGACATTTTTTTATATTATTTTGTAGATAAAAGGAGGCCCAGTTAGGATGTGGTTTTGTAATCGTAAAAATATTTTAATGTTGCACATTTTTTTAACCTCAAAAAATATTTTTAGTAAGCAAACTATAGTTAAAAAAAAAAAATTTAAAATCATTTTATACAAAATTTTTTTTTATATTAAATTGTGTTATGTATAATATGTTAAGATTAAGAGCGTTGTCCGTTCCAATCATTTAGGCTTGGTTCAGTAACGCTGTGAGGGCACAGTCTTTATTAAAAGGGGGAAAATTTAACCCACCAAAAATAAATAATTTAGTTTTAATTAATTTCTAAATCCATGTATAAAAACTTAGGTTTTTTATAAGTCTGGAAGAAATAGTTTCGGGGTTTTCGTTAACCCACTCGTCTAGCCGTGTTCCCGGACACTTCACAAATATGTAAAACTATTGCCAAGTCCCGGGAATACGTGGGCTGACGAGTGGAGTATTTAAGCGGGAATCCGAGCAAGTTAGTCATAAAGTCTTATTTCTATCTCCTTGATTCTGGAAAACTATATTTTAAGAAAGTTATTTGGCAAGTTAGAAAATCAAGACTCTGTTCGGAACTAGTCCCTAACCCCTAGGCTAGTTCTTCCAGCCCAGTTGAAATCCAAAGCAGTTATCCTGACCAGCCCCGGGTTCGCGACAAAGACTGTGGCCTCATAGGGCCTATTGTGGGAACATATATTGTGCGACATAAAATCTTCCACTTGAATTCCACACTACGACTTCAGCGCAAGGGCCTTGTAGTGCTCCCTCGCCTGTTATCATAAAACTCACACACGACAGATAGGCAGGGACATTACA
>JASAMX010015491.1:0-21995 GCA_030248175.1 Microlaimidae sp. YZB2_3
ATAATACTGAATGATTTACTGCTGAGGGAAGATTTTTTTCCGGAAGATATTTTGCAGAAGGTATTCTTTCCGGACACCAGCTGAACCAGTCATGTGTGAAACTACGTGTGTCCTCAACCGCTAATTTGTTTCAACGTTGCTTAGTGTTAAAAGCCTAAAGAAGCTGCCAATGATCAATAAGAATCATTTTTTGACATGAACTTAGAGCAAAAATCAATAAGGCATAAAAATTTTTTTTTCATTTTTTTTTAATAAAAACTTTCAAAATCATTGTGTCTTCTCCTTGATTGAAGACTATTTAATAAAATGCTTTACAATATTATCATGTTTCGATGTGTGGTATAAAAAAATTGAGAGTATGTTTGTTTTGAATAAAATAGCAATTTGTTAACTGAACAAACACAAAAAAGAAAAACCAACATTTTTCTGAGTTAATTTTTCAAAAAATACTCTTTTGAACTTAATACGGACGAGATAAAAATTTTATTATAATTAAAACTTAAATTGCAGGCTTTCTGACATACTCTTTTTTTACATTTTTATTAAAACGGCCCATCATTAAAGAACTTTTAACTTATTTAGCACAACGTTTTATTTAATTAAAACTAAACCTTAAATAATCGACGAGATTGCCATTTTCCATATATTCGAACAAGAGACCGATTTCCATTACTCCTTTTGCTGAATTTTGATTGGCAACGATTCCAAGAAATTTTACAATATTTTCGTGTTTCAAGTGTTTCATCGCTATGGCTTCTTTCTGCAAGTCGTTAATGCGTTCCATTGTGACAAATTTAAGTTCTTTCAACGCCAAATATTGGCCTAAAGTTTTTAAAAAATATTTTGCTGTTGCAGAGTATTGCAATGCATTTAAGTTTTTTTATGAAAATAAAGATATGTTACACTTGCTTAAAAATGCGGTACCGAGTCAAACTTTTTTTCTTCGATTTTGTTGATTTTTGGGAAAATGTTACCCCTGCCCCCAACAGCTTACAAAAATTTTTATCAAAATATCTCCAGTGGTTTAAGAGGTATGACCCCCAAAAACGGCGTTTTTTTCATAATTCTGTACTTGAAAGATTGCTTAATGGGTATAATAATTTATGCACTCGATAAAAGCCGCTACTTTCCACTTTAAATTGATGCCTTGTTTGTTAAGATTTGTGTAGTATTTGTTAAGATGTTTCGTTTTCCGTACAAAAAATCCTTGATAATTTCGCTAAAAACACGAAATAAACGAAAAAATGTTGGGCAAATTTAATCCCGGTTTGGACGATACATTTAACACTCAAAAACTATGGTGCGGGCAAAAAACAGTTTTTATGTATCATTTTCACTATTTTTCCATTAAAAATGATGTAATAAAGCAACAATTTCAACAATTTTTCATAATTCCTCACAAAGATATAGAGACAAAAACAACGAATCAGCCTAAAAACAAAAAGTACGACACGTTCCGTTTTTATCAATATAACCTTAAAAATAGCTAACAAACTTTACCATTTTTATATGCTTTAAAAAATTCAAGACTATTCAAAACATATTCGATTGTGTATTATATTAATTCAAATTATAAC
The DNA here is from genome assembly GCA_030248175.1 of Microlaimidae sp. YZB2_3. Classification (NCBI taxonomy): domain Eukaryota; kingdom Metazoa; phylum Nematoda; class Chromadorea; order Desmodorida; family Microlaimidae; species Microlaimidae sp. YZB2_3. The sequence continues at coordinate 1,578 of JASAMX010015491.1, forward strand.
TTGAATTTTTGATAAAAAACTGTAAAGAGTCAAGTGAAAAATGGCAATTTAAAGTTAGCGCTGAAAATAAACGCAGTAGTTTTAAAATAACAAAAGACAAAAAAGACAGTTTTTGTAAAAAAATTAATTATTTTTATGTTTATTTAATAAAAAATCAAAAAAATGGATTAACAAGAGCTGGAAATGCACGAAAACCTGATCACTGGTAACCCCCACGCCCACAGCGGCCGCTACTAGCTCAACAACGTAAAGTTTTTTTGACAAATCACTTCCGTCACTTCGTTTTTTGGCAAAAAAGTCGAGAATTTTTTGTACAGGAAACGTAACATCTTAACAAATACTGCATTAATCTTAACAATTAAGGTATCAAATTAAAGTAAAAAGTGGCCGCTTTCTTTAAGTGTATATTTTGTAACTTAAATTTTTATACCCATGGAGCAATATCTTTTAAGTACAGAATTATCAAAAAACGGCATTTTTGAGGGGTCATATCTCATGAACCACTGGAGATATTTTGATGACAAAAATTTTGTGGGCTATTGGGGGCAGGGGTAAGGTTTTTACAAAAAAATCATCAAAATCGAGGACAAAAAGTTTGACTCGGTTCGGTACTGCACCTTTAAGCTCTATTGAACAGTTAATAAACAGAAACTTAATTATTTAGATCAGATAAAAGGTATAAACAATCATGGCTTATGTTCTTAAAAAAACATGCATACAAAAATGAATTTCATTAAGATGTAATGAGAAGGATGGGTTTTTTTTTGAGAACCACACATTTTTTGTGAAAATATCACGTTTAGGGAAAGATGTGGGGCAGCTTAATGATGATTGGTTACATTTTCACTTACATTTTTTAAATATTTTTTAGGCTTGCGCGTTTGTTTATTTCTCTTTAACAGAAAATTGTTACGTCATTAATTTTAGCCTCAAAGACCTTAGTTTTAGAAATGTATCCTCGAGCTCTGGAGCAATCCCCAGAGGTATGAAACTTTGCCCTAAACTAGTTTAATGAACAATTAAAGAGTAATTATACACTATTTTGTCAAATTTTTTTGTAAACTGAGTCTTTTTTAAACTTATTGAAAACAACAAAAATAGTCCTAAAAAACAGACAAAATAACTTATAACGTATCGTCGTAACTACGGCAAAATGAGCCACAGTCATAAAAATACTTTGACAATACTGTGACTTATTCTGTAGTTAGGCTGCGGTTTGAAATGTAAAATGAGTCGCATATATTTTATACGAATTGTGGCTCGTTTTGAGGTAGTACGACGATATTTTAATTTTAAATCATATAAGCAAAAAATCGCTCATTCAAAAAGTAGAGCTTCAGAGTAAAGTAAAGAACATCACTAATGTATACCCTCAAAACCCACATAAAAATTATTACCAGTCAAAATTAAGGAGTTTAACGTTTCAAATGTTGTTGAATATGAAATTATTGGCTTGTGAATTTTCTGAACCAACGAAACTTTGCCAAAAGCACCCTCGCCCAAAGAGCAAATTACTCGAAATTCTTTACTGGATACAACTAGCACTCCTAAAAAAATTTAAACAAAAAGCTATAAAGACATATTTCTATAACGAAGGGTTTTTGTGCTACTGTATTGAGAGCAAGATAACAAAAAGTACCGCTCTAAATTTTATATCGAATGGAAATATTCTTGTTGTCCATTACTAAAAAGGATAATTTCTCAGAGAAATTTAAACTAAGTTTTCAAAGGGGTATCAAAATGGATATGTACACTTATAGCGTAGAATTTGTTAGTTTCGACGGTGTTGAGAGAAGTGTCTTCAACTGTATAAGGTTAACGATATTATTGTTGTACAACTGTAGGTCCTTGCTAGCGTGTTTTTTTAGATCTAAGGGGATATGGCTATGCAACAACGCAATGCTATTTTGGAAACTTTATTATCATTTTTAGTGATCACTTGTATGTATCCAAATAACGAAACTTTTTGTTTTACTATTTTAATATTTCCTAATTCATTAAAAAAATTTTTATCAATGTTGGCTTGAGACTATACATTTTACAGAAAAGACTCATTTCAAACTCACGAAAATCTTTTTCTAAAGAAAATAGCAAACCATCGTCGAATGTTTTAGCTTAAAAAACCCGCGAGATTAGCAGAAAACGAATATATTATAACACCGACTAGTTTATTTTTCCTATTATTAAGTTTAAAGTAAATATCAAACAATTATAAGTCATAAATTCTTAAATGTATAAAACACAAATTTAAACAAACATGACATGGGTCAATACAAAATCTTTTTATGATAAAATATTAATTTACTTAGATCAATATTATTATCTTGGAAAATTGTAACAAATAGAAACACGCAAGCCCCTTCAAGTAACTTACCTAAAGTATCTTGAATTTGTTGCAACGAATCATTATAGATTTTATTCTCCTTTGATGTAGATTGTGGTCCAAATATCTCTAACTTGCCTATTTTTGACTTTCTCCTCAGGGAATCGTTGTTTAAAACGAAAGAGTTTCTGAAAGACTTTTCTGAAAAAGATCGATTCCTTATTTTGAAAGCCAAAAAACTGCAGAAAGACAATATTACAACCAGTACTGACAAAAGTGAACCGTATAACCATACTTGAGCAACAATTTTCTATAAAAAAAACGCGAAACGTAATTAAATTTTGGAAAATAACGAGAAACGAAAAAACATTTTCGAAAATACATATGCCAATAATTATAATAAATATTGAAATTATGTGGCGGCGTTAAATCATAATTGGGTCTTTTATGAACTGAAGATCGTCTCGTACAAAATTGTCATAACCACTGAGTTTTATGAAAACGCCAGATTTTTTTGTTCAGCTTCCAAACCTTCTTTTGGAAAATAGAACTGAAAAAAAATGATAAAAATAAATATTATTGTACAGTTCGAAATTATTATTACAATTGTGTATTGTTTATTGTAATGAAAGTAAAAAAATAAATTTACCTTCGGTTTGTTTTTAAAGTTTTCTGAGCGTGTTTTAAAAGGAATTTTACAATAGCTGGCCTGAAGGGTTTCGTTACTGAATAGGTCAGTTTGATTTTTTTCAAATTCAACCACTTCACTGATTTGGAATGTATCATTTAACTTTCTGTTTTTACAGAATCCTAAAAATAAGTTATTTAATACTTATTAGTACAAATGTGCTTACAATATTGATATTAAATAAAACAACCTTTTTTAGATAAAAACCTATCCTGTAGTAGATTATAGAAGTAATGTTTTTTATGTCTTCTGTCCATTTTTAATAATAAATGTTTATGTGCATAAACAACTTATATATATATATATGTAATGCTCCTCGGAGAGATCCAAGCTCTGTTTTTCCGGGAGCTCCGGAGCAAGTTTAGAAGCTTCATCGTTAAGCAGATTTGTCTTATTTTTGTACTGTATCATAAATAACGGAAAAGTAATGCCATAGAGCGTTTTGTCTGAATTTTTTGTAAGCTATTAAATTTGTTTCAAGCTTTTTTTAAAAACAATAAAAAAATCACTCGTAAAACACAAATAAAATACCTTAAAATTTATTACAAGCTTAGAAAAACTTAAAACATCTTATTTAAAGCGCGGGTACTAAAACATGATGTTGGCAAGCAGGAACATTACTTTGCCCTTACATACCGCATATGAGACGCAATAATAACCAGAAAGGGTTAAAACTAACTTCAAGAAACAAACCTGTCATGCTGCTACTCGAGTTGAGGCGCAGGAAAACGTGGGCGCAACCGGACCGGTGTGCGCATATTTGGATTCGATACGTTCCCTCCGTACAAAAGGCTTCAGGATTGTACATCCTCAGCACTGCGCGAACATCTCCCGCCTGCGAGACGTCTAAGAGTTTGCATATTTTCCATTTGGAGTTCCAACTGGTGAGAAATTTTCAGTTTTTTTTTCCTTTCATTAATATGAAGGCAAAAATGATAAATTTAGGCTCTTGCTTATTCTACTTTGGCGTTAGTTTATTTGTTTTAGTTTTATTTCCTTTTTGGTTTGGTAAAAATATATAAATAGAAAAACAATCTTTAAAGAAAGAAGGTTACTTCCCATTTTTTTTTAACTAAAAAACTGAAGTAATTGTTTTTCTTTACAAAAAATCATGCCTCTGTGGCACAAATATTAATTAAAATCTATATTAGTTAATTGCAATATTTTATTTATTATCCATATGAAATTTTAGTTAATTTAGTTAATTCACATAATTTGGAGTGTAAAGAGCACAATATACACTCAGTGACCGAGATTAAGGTTGGCCAAAATTAAATCAGTTACCTTATGTTTCGCTATTTTTTTACAAGTGTAAGCAGCAAATAAATAAAGCTACAGCCTTAATATTTATTAAGTTTCAGTTTTAAACTAATAATAAAAACCGGCCATTCCGCCAAAAATAGTCTGGGTTTTTTATGGTAATAATTCCGAAAACTTAACTTTTTTTAGTTCTAGCATTATGGAAAAAAATAGACTTTTCCATGGAAAAAATTCCGATTTGTTTTTCAAATTAGCTAGTAGGTTTGTAAAATAGTAAATTAGTTATTTTTTCTTATTGGGCAATACAAAATCGGGTACGACCTGTAATGTCCAGCCTCCACGAGCTACTTAACTAACGAGCTAAACCTGACTTCACTTCACATTATCACTCTTTTCCATAAGGTGTAGTATTTCTGAAACCACTACACAATGAAAATTGTCATTTTTTAAAAATAAAACTGAAAAAAACCGTCCCTGAAGCGCACTCGCAGCGTTCCATTCCTATTATTGCACTCGGGAACCACAATCAGACTCAAGGATTTTATTTTCGAACTTAATTTCGTTTTTACAATAGTTTTCTTTGGCCGTCGCGTCACGTACCACAGGTGAACGCACGGCATAACATTAGGACCGGGTATTTTGGCTCGAACGCGATATTCCAAGTTTTTGGAGACCTTTCTAGTTTGTACGTCGGTAATTTTAACCGAACTTTGGGGCGTTTCGGTACAGTTGCTTAGTTTCCAGGGTTGACACGCGAGAGCCGCTGGCTTCCAACATGCTGCGGCGTTCAACAGAAAGTATACAACGAGTTGAGGACTTTTCATTTTTTTACCATCACATAAGAGCATAATGAGAAATTTCTTGCTCGATTGTTTCAAAATCAATCAGCATAAACGCTGGCTCCTTAGTTTCTGAAATTTTATTAAAAACTTAATTAAAAAAGATCCGGTAGTGAACCATGGGGTTGCACCCTTAGTTTTCTAAGGCCCCCACAAGCTGAGACGTTTTTAACAAACTCTGTTTGGTTATGTTTCGCTGAGTTCATTATTCTGATCCAAGAGCCAGCTCTATCTAAAGTCAATCGTTTAATTAAAAATATTCGATTCATAGCGGTTTAAAAAAAGCAGAAATATTTAATGCTCAGGTATTAAATTTAGTTAACTCTAAAAAGTGTTAAATGAAGAACACAATTTTTGCCACAAAATAAATTCTGTACAGGTTGATAGTGTATTTTGAATGCGAGTGGCTGATTTTATTAATCCTCCGTTATTTTTCTATTAAACTTTGAAATAAATGAAAAGTTTAAGTTTGGAATGACTAATAAAAATGAGTTTGTCGATTTCAAATTAAAGCTTTAGTTTTTAATTAGAAATTTACAGCTCATCATAAAAAAAGCTAAATCATAAACAAAACTAAACTTTTTTAGGAATTCTACTTTTTGGAAAAAATGAACCTATTGGTAATTTACTGTGGTTTATAGTAAACAAATTTTAAGCATAACATTTTGGTTACTTTTGTTATTTTTCTGAAGCTTTTAATTAAAATCTCACCACTATTAAAGAATTAGAGTTTTTAAGATTAAAAAAGTGTAAAACCGGACTGTTGAATTTATTTAAATATGTTAGAACTACCAGTATATTAATAATAGTTCATAGTAATACGGTAATGTGTGTGATTTTATGTTTCGTTTTTGGAATTTTTTTGTGCAGCAGTGTCTTTACGCTACATTCTGCCAGAGGTACGAAAAAAAAATTTAGGCTCAACAAAAAGTTTTACTTTTTAAGTTTAGCAGTTTTTTAGTTTTTACTGGTATTAAGTGAATAGAGCCAATTTTTTCGATGAAAAAAGCCGGAAGTGAAAAGCTATTGAATGTAGCCAAAAGTATTAACTATCCCTGTGTCGAAAACCTAGCGAAATTGCGACCCAGTTTTTTTTTTACTTTCGGTCATAAGTTCTGATTTGCGCGGTTCCAAGTTCCCAAAAAATTTTGACGGCTCTAAGTTTTTATACTGAGGGCTTCAAAGATTCCTTACCCATAACCATAAAGGTTTAAAAAGTGGTTTTGTTTTGTATTAATATATTTTATAATCCAGCAATTGATTTTTTTCGGATTCCAACTAAAGTAAGGCACAAAAAACTTAGGCTTTATTTTCCTTGGAAAAATTACTCAGCAGCAAAAACAACTTTAGTTTAATAAATCAGGATATGTAAAGTCAAACAATCAACGCTAGTAACGCAACGAAACACTAACACTACCTCGTACGCATATTAACAATAACAATATTAACATATCACTTGAATTTTAGTTTGTCAAAGCCTTCTCCAAGTTTTTTTATTAATTCAACTGACTTATTCGCTGAGCGTATACTTATAGCCAGTTGGGGTAGGTTTTTGTACGGCATGTCTATACGATTATTTTATGTTTATCATGATATGTAATCTATCTATAATCTTAATTAAAAAAATACAAAAAAACCTTTTAAGGAGCTTAAGTTTAATCAGATCGAAAAACTAATTTACGTTTTTGTTTATTATGAGGTCTCAACGCATTATTTGAATAGGTACGTTTGAGTTTTTGGAGTCAGTGACAGATGGGAACCAGACTGAGAACCGTCAAGACGCAAAGTTGGTTTGAGAAGTAGTGGAGCCAATTTTTTTGCGTTTAACCCGCCATGATCGCCTTTTCGGCGGTTACGACGGTAAAAAACTAATTCAAAGACCATTGTGCTGTGTTATCTTCCTCTGACCGTTGTGGTGCATGTTTAAACGTAAACTCGACCGTTGTTAACTTAACGTAACACCACGGTCATACCGCACTAAGACTGAAAACAACTGTTCTTACTGCGCACGCACGCACAAGGGCAAGCCCAAGTGAGTGCACAATTTAGTAAGCGAGCAATTCGAAACTTTTGTATGTTCAATTCAAACGTTCGGTAGCAATTATTTAAATTGCAACGCAAATGCGAAAAATAAGTCACATCTACAGTTATTATGCCATCACGGTACGTAATCTTAACCGCGGTTGAATTCACACACAAAATTGATCAGAGGAATATACCGCCAGCGTGTGACAAATGTTTCACCGCTTAAGAGCAGAAAAATCTGAGAAAAGACATTCACGAGAACCGGTTAAGACGCGTTTTTCTCAGTAATCAGAATAAATTAACCCTTTGGGTTTTTTTCCGCTGCATATCCGCAGAAGAGATTCCGCGTCACCGCTGCTTAGTGTTAAACTTGGAGCCCAACGGAAGCCGCACGCGGAGTTTAACACAGTTCAGCACTGACGCGGAATACCTTCTGCAAATTTGTGGCGCTTTTTGGACGAAAACAATCCCACAAGGTCAAAAATGCAAGATCATGCTACGTCTATAATCATACTAATAATGTTAATACAACCGTGTCAGAGCTATTTCAGAAAAAAAAATGTCACAATGTTGGATAATTACATTTTTAAGTTTTTCGTTTATTCATATACATAAACTACCCGCAGAAACTTTATATTAATTGTTTTCCGCACATTTGAAATTTCTGCTTAATTTGCATATTCTGGAATTAAGTTCCGGTTTATTAGGTTCAAAATAACTTATTTTAAAAAATGTTAAATTCAAAATGAAACAATTTTTCCGCGTTCTAAATTAAATCTCAGTAATCAACACGCTATTTTAATTACGCTTAAACTCAATTGAGCAATTAGCTTTTGTTTTGTAACTTATGAAGTTGCAATTACAAAAATTACAATTTGCTGCAATTTTAGAACCATAACTTGCTAGTTTTTTTAATGTATGAAATTATACTATTTTGTTGTAGACACGCACCGCCATTAAAAGTTTAAGGGTGATAAATTATGGGAGATAAAATATTTAATCGTTCAGCCGCCTCATACGATGCACTCCACAAAACATATAAATTTAATTAAATTTTAATAATCATGTATAAATGGTACGTTTTTAGATACAATAGACTATTTCGACATAAGGCGTTTTACACAGTAAAATTCCGATACACATAGGCGAAAGAAATAAAATAATGAAAGAAAAAAAAAAAAAAGAAAAAAAGAAAAAAAAAAAAAAAAAAAAAAAGGAAAAAAAAGACAAACAAAAGCGAGGAAAAACAAAAAAAAAAAAAAACACAATTGTTCGTTTGTTTTAAGATTTGACATCAGCAATTAGATTTTTTCGCAGTTGGTTTATAAGCACTATATTGAAAGCTTTGAATTTTAAAAATTTAGAGTAGATCTTAGCATGAGATATTTATATTTACAAAGCATTGACAAAAAAAATTAATTGGTTAAAAAAGAAATCTCTTCTAATTAGTATTTATAAAACAACACTCATGACTTTTATTTACACGTAAAAAATTATTAAAACAGAAAAGTTTACTATAATAACAAAAATATATAACATAATAAGTTATATATTTTTGATAATACGGGCGTATGCTGACACCTTAAAAAACCGCGTATAAAACAAGTTAGCCAGTAGAACAAAATATTTTTGAAATCACGGCTTTAAAAAGAATTATTATTATAACAGTTCGTCACTATGACCCCCTCCATTACGAGACACCCGTCCGTCCGTCCGTCTGGTTGTAATTCAGAAATCCGATTTTTTAAACAAGAGTACCACATCTTTCTGCGCGATGATTTGTAATATTCACCTAAAAAAAAACAATTTACAGAGACGATTATCGTTCATTTAGTTTTCATTTTGCCCAATTCTCGCAATAATTTTTTTACGTTGATTACGAGTTTTTTCACAAATTAAATTGCTATATTACCTTAGCAAAATAACTTTTTTAATATTAGACCAATCGGACTGGTCTTGGAAATGCATTGTTGACCGACCGAAATAACCAAGCAATATTCTTGCTAATAATCTCGACAACCGCTGAAAATTATTTTTTTTTGCAATACAATTTTTTACTCAGTGAAACCTGACGCATTGATTGATATCAAATAGCAATTGAAAAAAATGTGCCATGATTTAGTATACCGCACCTTTAATGCAACTCATTTTTTCTCCGGAGCAACCCCCGGAGTCCGGAGCTCCGCCCTATTTTGGTACTAATTTCATGAATAATTAAAGAGTAATAACATAAATCATTTTATCAAAAATTATTGTAAACTAAATTTTTTTTCAAAACTTATTAAAAACAAAAAACCCTAAATATGCAAGTAGAATAATTTAGAACATATTTCAAGGTTATATACCGTTGAAATCGCTTATTTAAGGGGCGGAGCTCCGGAGTTCCGGAGCTCCCTCCGCTTCAAATGGCCGGCCGGAGCTCTAGAGTTTTTCATTAAAAATTGCACTGGCAAAATATTCTGTGGAACTGACTAGTTTTGGAGGAAAGCTCTGGCAGCCATTTTATCTTTTGCAAAAAACAATTGGGATTGAATATAAATAAATATAAAAAAATCAAAAACTTTCAGAAGCAAGTGATCCCAAACAAAATATGCTTTATAAAAATCATGTTTATTAGAAGTAACGGCAGCAAAATACTTTCTTACAATTTTACAAAAATCGTTCTTCCAGAGAGGAATAAGCGAATTGTACAGAAAACGATTTGTACAGTAAAATAAGTTTTATAAGAATCGAGTTTATTAAAAATCCCGAGAGCAAATTGTCCAGGGAGCAAATTGTCCATAATGAAGTAGGTTTAATAAGATTTGCGTTTATAAAAAATCCTGAGAGCGCATTGTCCAGGGAACGAATTGTCCCTCCTACAGTTTCTCCAAGAATTGATTTTTTCAGGGAGCGAATTGTCCAGGAGCGAATTGTCCCGGGAGCAAATGGTCCAGGAGCGAATTGTCCCGGGAGCGAATTGTCCCGGGAGTGAATTGTCCGGAAGCGAATTGGCGGGAGCGAATTGTCCCGGTCCCCTTCGAGACAGATAGGAAGCAGTCTCCTACCTGCTTTCACGCATGTTTATGCTTTAACATAAATGAAAATTCCACCTGCCTCTTACCTTGCTTCCAAATTATTTTTGCTGCTTCCTACATACTTCCCACGGGCTTCAGAGGGAAAATTTGCTATTTCAGTTTCAAGAACAGTCTTTACCAGATAGATTTTTTCAATGAAGTTTCGGTCGAAATTTTACCTTACTTTTATTAAAAATAAAATGTTAATAGAGATTATCAGAATTTATCATTTCTAAGAATTCAAAAAATTTAAATAAACTGCTTTAGGCCAAATTGCTAACGTTATTTGATTTAACATTTTTGCTTCTCGACTTCAACTGTTAATTAAAAAAGTTTTAAATAGCGGATTAATAAAAAAGGCATAATAGGCTTTTATTCGTGTGCAGATTTTTTATTATTTTTCTTAGCTGAAGTTTTGTTAAGACTAATTCACCAGCTGGAAGTTGTACAACGGAATAAAAGGGACCAACACGAAAACAAACCAATTGCTGTAATGAACTAATTAACGAATTGTGGCAAAAAAACCCGTCGGACCCTAACCACCATTTGTGTAATATTAATGATTTTTTAGTGATAAAGGTATCCAAAAATCACCCAATAAAAAATTAAATTAAAAAGCTAAAAAATCAGCACCAGACCTTAAACGCTGAGCTAAAATCAATCCAACCCAAAAATATCTCTATTTAGAGACTTTTGGGCCAGTTTCTCTCTTCCAATAAGTGGAAATTTTAGATTTGATTTGAATACTGGAGTTCGATTTTGACTTTGATACTTTAAAGTTCCATTTTTAAGCCTTTGATTTCTACGACCCTACGAAGTTTCAGCACGTTTCACCGCTTTTTTTGTCTCCTCTTTTATTAAAAAGCCAATTAGCGATACCAACAGAATATCACTTGTTCTAAGGAGAATTTAAGAACCACTATAAATAGACGTTGGTTTCGGTTAATTTGGACATTTGCTTCTGCCAGATATCTAACGATTTATGGGAAGAGATTGATACCCATTTGAAAATATTTGGCAGCTTTGGTAGGCAAAAATTATTTTTGTTTTGAATTTTTTCACCCTAAAATGGAAAAAAAGGCAATTTATCGTCTGGGCAAAAATCTTGTAGCGGTCACGGTGTTCTTTAAAAACTTCGGTACCTGAGTGAGTGAGTGAGTTTTAATCAACATGATGGGTCACTTATTGATTTACTTCACAGCCGTCTCTTAGATATTAAGGGGTGCTTATTTAGTGTTTTAAATCATTAACTGGCCATTTTAACTAAGCTCCTCCTCAACTATAAAAGAGCTCAGCTGGAACATGCCCACCTATATTGTTTGGAATGGAAGAGGTGACTACAGTAATAAAACATCAGTTTAAACTAAACGTACCGTTAGCGAGATATGCTCATCTGGAAATTTTTTCAGGCTCAATTATTTTTAAACAGTCTTTAGTTTTCTAATTCTAAGCAAGCATAATAAAAGCTTTACGAAACATTACTAAACACAAAAACAAGTCCTTTGGTGCAGGTAGACTTGACTCATATTTTGTTTGTTTTTTTATATTTTTTTGAATTAAGTATTCATTAGAATAAAAAAAGATAGCTAAATGTATGTACTCTGCTCTTTCTCATTAAGTTTTTTTAAACAATCACGTGAACACAAAAATAGCTACAATCGAAATTTCTCGGCACTCCTTATTCTAAGAAATGCCGCGAGGTTTTTGCGTCTGAAACAACCCTTTTAATCGTAACAAAGGGAAATAGTTATACTGTATATATTAGATCAGGAAAACGGTTTGATGGTACAGGACTTTTCGAAGAGGCGGAGGCGTTGTTAGGACATGCGTCGTTACTACGGCAAAATGAGCCACTGTCTTTATAAAATACATGTGACTATGACTCATTCTGTAGTTAATAGGGTCCTGTTTTAAATTTAAAATGAATCACAGGCACGCATATTTTATACGAACTCTGGCTCATTTTGCCGTAGTAACGATGATATAGGCGCATAGCCCAAATCCCAAACAAAATTAGTAAAACTAAAACAAGAAGAACATGTCATGAATATTTTATAGCATTTTGGGAAGGATAGGGCTATTCTTACGGGCCACTCTACTAAAAGCCTGTTAATTATGTGCTGTTGTACATATCCATAAAATATCCATATTCGTGCGATTTTTTAAAAAGTTTTATGGCAATTTGCTTTAAGAATGCTGTTTTGTTAAATTGTTAAGGGCAATTTTAACAAATTAATTTAACATTATATACATAAGACAAATTTCAATTTACCAATTACCATTATTAGCTTGTATTTTGAACAAATATGCATAAAAAAATGAAAAATACTAAATTATGCTATTCAAACAAAAAATACTATGAGATTTTCCAAGAAAAACAAAACCAAAATATTAAAAACTTTTCAACGTGCTAAAATAGCACGTAGTTAAGTAAGTTAACATGCTTTTTGTAAACCAGCCCTAGATTAAAATTCCATCCACTTTCAACGAATGTTTTTAAATAAGCAAGACAATGTAAACGGTACGCTAATATTATAGAGCAATGCCGTCTAAAAACTGGCATTTTTAGCTTCTTATTTTCTCACAATAAAATAAATAAGTTGATATATAAGCCATAAGCTGAAAATAGCTGAGTTAAGCTGGAAAATTAACTTTATGTTTTCAAAGACTTAAAAATACTAATCTAAGTCTCCAGTTAAATATTTAGGTTAAGTCAGTTTTTTTCTTATTTTCTCGGAACAGACAAAGAAATTGACTTGACATTTTCAATTAATTTAGACATAAAAAACGGTTTCTAAAACACAGAAGACAACGGCGGCAGCGCTTACTAAAATTTAAAAAAACAACAAAAAATAACCGTAAACCTTGCTACCACAAAAAACACAAAAAGAGTGAAAAAACCAAAATCAAGTCATATCATACAGAAGAACGAAAGAGTCAAAAGATGCAATAGATACATTAGTCAATTTCATTAATTTAATGATGTTCTTGAACAATGTAAACAAAACGTTAGCACGCGCAGAAAGACAGAGTGGGAAAACACAGCCAAAAGTAAAAAAAAATTGAGCTAATAAAAGTGCATAAATATATATCGGCTTTGAAAAATGCTCTAAATAAAACCAAAAAGACAATTTTACCCAGGGCTTATATTTTGACAGAAAAAATTGAAGAGTAGTCTGATGAAATAAAAATTGAAAAAATCATACTTTACAGCAAACTTTGACAGTCGCGAAATCGCGTTTTAGAAATAAAACAATTAATTTATTTTGAACACAAGAAGGGCACTATGTAATTGACCAAGCCTGGATGAACAGCACCCAAATCGACTATCAGGCGCCCTGATTAGGGCTGCATTTCTAACGTGTATGAACTAATTGGAACTTTTAAATACCGAAATTAAGCAAACCGGGTGCATCCCACTTAAAATATGCTCCACTTGGGGACACTATACAGTCCACTTATGGTCCCAATTAGGACGTGCTGCAATTGGACAGTGATGGGCGAAATTCCTGCTATGTAGTTACATATTTTTAATTATTTAAACGTTACTGCATCGCTTTACTAAGGCTACAGGGAATTTTTTTAAAAACCGCTTGTACCTAATCGAATAATCGCAAATAATAGAAGTAATTAGCTTTACTACTCAACAGTTTTAATGCAGTTAGGGTTTGTTTTTTGTGTACTGTTTGTGTTATTTCTTATATTTTCTATCTGATCTTTACTAACTATTGCAATAAAAAATTTTAAAACAGATGTGTAATTTGAATAGGTATATATATGTACAGAAGAGTGTAGGTAACCAAGAAAAGGGGGTTTGTAGGAGTGGCAACCCCGCCCCTTTAGGTAGGCAGTGTTAATAATTCGGTGCGCTTCGCTTTGCTTAGCACTTGATTCTTTTATGATTTTTATATACATTATCTCTTAGGCTTAGCTAAGTCAAAAAGGCATTTCAGTAAGCGTTACACAAGCATAATATATTTTTGCATTTTCCTTTCATTGGATAAAGATGAATTCTATCAGGGTGAAAATAACTATGTGGTAAAGTAACCACTCGTTTTTCGAGAAAATATCACGTGGAGAAAAACATCTGACGCAACTTAATAATAATTGGTTACATCATCTATGAAAACTTTTTTTATTATTTTTATTCTCGCCCGTTTATTCTTTGTTTTTCCCGACGGCGAGCGGTCACGCCCTTAATTCCAGCCTGAAATATTTTAACTTTAGTCCTTTGTCTGAGCAAATGGTAAACAATTATTGCAATATTGAACTTGCACATGATAGTTTTAGTCTTTTTGGTTTTTATGCTCAATTTGTTTAAATTGTTTTTGTTGACTTTTTAAGTTTGTAATATGAAGAAACCTTGAAGTTTTTAAACAAATTAAGTTTTAGGTACTATGTAGCTGAGGGGCCTCTTTAGTTTTTTTTGAATAACGCAAGAGAAGAGGCCTCTTAGCCAAGGGGTCTCTTAGTGGATAAGGTACATATGTACCTTTGGTTAAGAGGCCCCGTTAAAAAGTTCTTCAGTTAAAAACGTTTTTTAAGTTAAAAAAAATTTTCAAGTCGTTTTTGCCTCGCAATACTAGATTTTGTGCATCACTTTAATTGTGTCGTCAACTACTGCTTTTGAAACCATTAGGCTTACCTTCTGTTGCTTTTAATGTTTTCATCTCGACTAAGCTGACTCTGCTCATCGTTTTTAATAAAATACTCATTTTAATATAACTTAATTAAAATTCAAGCTGCAATGAAAAAAATCTAAAAATAATTAACATCGCGTTAAAATAAAAGCAACTAAAAAAGTAAAAAAAGAATAAACGTAGGCGGTAAATTTTTATTTTTCAAGTTTAAATAACTAAAAAAAAACAATTCAGAAAGTTCTAGAAAATTTTAATGTTTGTTATAAAATCCTGCAGCAATGTTAAGTACAAAAATAAATGTTAATATTAACGTTATAAAACACATGATATCTGGAATATGCAAAATAAATTAGTAAATTGATCAATAATTTATTTTCAAATTTTATTTAAAAAAACTTATGAAACAGAACCAATACAGTAAGATTTTTATTTTAAATTTTTAACTAATCAGTGAAAAATATTTCTTTGTAGCTTTACACCTGTCAATTTTTAGGTAATTTTTGATCCGCTTACTGGTTGATCAATAGGACACAGTTTTTTCTTGTAAGTAGCAGTGAATTGCATTGTATCAATGCACACAGACGAAGAATTTGTTATTCTTAACACATTATTTTAAATGCTTTTTTTGTTTTAAATAAATAAAAAAAAAACAGTAAATACGTAATTATATGCCTAAAACACTAATTCTTTTATCCTTTATATGCATTTTGGGGGCTTTTAAAATCTGGGGTCCAACTTTTTACACCCCCTGCGAAAAAATTGTACTGCCGGCAATTCCCTTTTCCAAAATTCTGGATACGCCCTTGTACGTACATCAGGTTTTTATTAGAACTGAATCAAATAATTGAAGTAAAAAAGCCTTTGTTCATCATAACGTTTCACCGGCAAACGGACAAAAATACACAGAAAAGTTGTGGTTCAGTTTTTTCTCGTAGTGAATGGCGTATTCCGAGCCCAAGGCACCGTGTTCCGTTTTCCTCGCGTAGAAGACCCGTCCGATTCTCGAGTGCAACAAGGCCATGGCGCACATGATGCACGGTTCCACACTTAAATAACAGTCCAGTCCGCTGCACAAGTATTCAGCGTCTTTTTTCGCTTTTCCTACTGCGTTTGCCTGTTCGACTTTTAAATCCAAACCGCTTTCACCTCCTCTGCCTGTTTCTAATAAGCCAATAGCCTCTCTAAATTCCGAGTCCTCCGCGTTCCAAGCCCCGCCCCCTTGGCCGTGAGCCACCCGGTCGATGGCGCGCATGGCGCAGTGGCGCAAGGGAATGGCGGAATTTCCCGCCGCGCTGGAAATAACCTCGGCGGAAGCCGGGTCCACAATACGACAGGCGGGCGTCTCGCGAGAAATAACCCAGGAAATATGCTCGTGAACGGCGCGCAATTCCTCCTCGTCGGTAAACGGCCGGTCCGAGATCAATTGTTCCAACTGTTTGTCCTCTCGAAAGTCGACGGGCCATCGCTTTTTGGCGAACTGGAACTGCTTTCTGGTTTTCGGCTGCACGGCCGGACAAGAAACCTTCGCAATATTTTCCCCCGTCAATCCAAGCGGTCGGACCAGGTCCAATAAGTCGCGTGTTTCCACAGTCCCCGAGGGAGCCACGGCTACCTGTGCACCGGAGCTTTCTGTCCTGGCGACGCGTTTCAAATGTCCGAACTGCGTAGCTAACGGCCGCTCCTTGGCCAGAAGCTTTAGAACTCCGGAAATAAGTTTAAGGTTTGAAAATTGCAGAGCTGTGAACTCAACGAGTGGTACTGTATCCGACGTGATTTCGGGAGACAGGATTGGAATAGGCTGCGATAGTTTCATTCGCTTAGGAAAAGGCGCTGCCGCTGTCATTCTGCGTGGATGTACAGTTGGCTTTTAGGAATATAACACGTAAAATGTGTAATTGTCGTCAAACCTGTAATAAATTTTAATTTAATACGAAACTGGAATCAAGCGAGTAATTCAAAAAATACGACAGTTATTCGGTACTGCAAAACTCAAAAAATATTTGAACGAAAATCAACCTGTAAATTTCATTTTTTTACAATCAAACGTAAAATGATGTTTTTCTCTTTCATTCAAAACTTTGCCATAGAAACAATAATTCCTGTCTGTGATCTGTAAAAACGCCGTAGATCGCTATTGCCACCGGAATTTACATTATCTGGCAGGCCTTGCTGTTTTTTGAATATTGATTACTGAACTTTTCTTAGTTTAGCATGACTAAAGTTATAATCTGCCAATTAACTTAATGTTATTATCTGTCATTATTTTCTTAAGTTTTTCATTTAGTAAAAAAGTGTTCAAATGCTCCTGTATAAAATTTCTTTGTTCGATATACAAACAAAATTTTAGTGGTACTGGGGGTAGTTTCTACTAGTGGTGTCGACGGATTAAATAAGAAAATATTTTTCAGGCGGTTTCGAAAATATTTTTCAATAAGATCTTGAAATGGGCTGTTGCTATTATAGCTGGGGGCAAACCGCTGAAAACCTTTTTTGCTGGGGTGCCGCACCCCAGCAAAAAACGTTTTCAGCATTTTGCCGACTTCAAAACTATTAAATTATACTGTTAATCTGAGCTGACGAAAATTATAAAACACACAACAGAAAAAATTTAATTAAAAAAATCCGTAAGAAATTTGTTTTTATTAAAAAATAATAATCACTTTGAAATTAACCTTTGCCACTCACAATCAGTGACATTTTGTAAAATATTACCAAATATTTTTTTGTTTTTACTTTTTTTATCTGATGGTTTGGGGACTTTAGAGCCGAGGGACTTTAGAGCCGGGACTTTAGAGCCGGACCTGGGGACTTTAGAGCCGCAGCAGGGACTTTAGAGCCGAAATGAAAAATGCGTTTGCAAACAATAGTAAAACAACATACATACAAGTAATATTAAAACATTTACATAACAATTGGAGCTAATTATGCAATGCGGTAATCATTATGCGGGATAAATATGCTTCGGGTTTTCTATTGTATATACAAAAGATGACAGTGTATATGGATTTGGCGGGAAAAGAAACTTATTAACTTCCAATTATTGATAAACTTTGAGTGCTTTGATTTGTTTGATAAAAGATTTTTCATGTGAATATAGGGCATGGTTAAGGGTTAAGATTCACGGTTTTTGGTTTTTATATTGAAACATTTGTTATGATAAATATCAAAGATGTTTTATTTTAGAAAATGTTGCAATAAAAATTTAAGACAAAAAACTATTATTTTTCCTAAGCCTAAGCGAAACCTACAAATCAAGATAAAAATCTAAAAAAAGCTTAAAACTATTGAAATTCCTTTACTTTACTGCTTAAATAAAAAAAAATATTTATTTCGGAAGATATTATGCCGAAAATACTTTCCGGACACCAAAAGGTTTTAAAAGTATTGCAGAAAGCTTTAAAAACTTTTACAACTTAAAATTTGGCTAATTTCAGTGATATATTTTATGAAAATGGCGTAATTTAACCAACTTTGACAAAATTTCTTCGGCTCTAAAGTCCCTTAATTTTTTATGAATTTTCTGAACGCAAAAGTTACGTTACGGCTCCAAAGTCCCTCCAATACGGCTCTAAAGTCCCACACTGCGGCTCTAAAGACCCTCGGCTCTAAAGTCCCCTCGCTCCGGCTCTAAAGTCCCGTTACCGAATTGATCGATATTCCCACTATTATATTGTTGCTGATAATTAATAAATTATGGCTAAATTATACAGTTTACCTTTAATATAAATTAAAACACTGCTCAACGTGTAATTCAAATACATATACACAAGATCCTCAAGAACAACAAAGCAGCAGCGGATCGGACTAGACTAGCGGACGAGAATCATAGATCAAGGCGAAGAAAAATCAAGCTATCAATAACTAAGAATAAACACCAGAAAACTCGCCGGAAACTAAATCAAAATCATTAGTTCTGTTCAAGCTTCAAACTTAGCAAAACTACCTTTTATGGCACAGAATTAATTTACCGGGAACTTATGCTCTTTCCTAAAACTTAGTATAACTGTTCTCATTAACTAGTCGGTAAAAATACAAAATCAACTTCAGGTGAAAACTAGATACTTTTAAAGTACATTTTGAAAAATATCCTATCAAAGCAAAACCAATCCCCCCCCCGAGCGAAATTATTTGCATTTTTTATCATGTTTTAGTTAAAAAAAATAAATTTTATTCTTTATTCAAATGTTATTTAACCTTACATATCAATTACATTTTTATTTTTAGTTTTGCTTCGCTAGAAAGGTTTCCCCCTAATTTTTCAGCCTGATAAATCATTCTTTAATAAATGCTTTAATGCAATTCTGACTTAACACTCAAAACTTCTTCACACATTAAATTTATTTTCCAAGCCTAAGCAAAACCTAGTTTTTAAATGTTTTCATTGCTTAAATAATAATTTATTAAAATGCTTTTTTTAAGAAAAATTTGAACCTTTTTTTATTTGCGTTGCTCAGTGTAGAAAACGGCCTTTAAAATAATCTAACACCGTCTACACCTATAATCCCTGAGACCAAGCCTTTCATTTATTAACTTTATTTACGTAAAACTTTAATTTAGCCAGAAACCACAACAACATTTTAATTATTTGGACCAGCAGTTATTTTTTAAAACAGATATTTTACTGAAGAATGTCGAACTAGTTTGCGAAAAGTCTATTATTTATTCTGTAAAAGCGTGTATTACGGTGCAGAAAATATCCTTTTTAGGTAACGGGACTTTAGAGCCGGAGCGAGGGGACTTTAGAGCCGAGGGTCTTTAGAGCCGCAGTGTGGGACTTTAGAGCCGTATTGGAGGGACTTTGGAGCCGTAACGTAACTTTTGCGTTCAGAAAATTCATAAAAAATTAAGGGACTTTAGAGCCGAAGAAATTTTGTCAAAGTTGGTTAAATTACGCCATTTTCATAAAATATATCACTGAAATTAGCCAAATTTTAAGTTGTAAAAGTTTTTAAAGCTTTCTGCAATACTTTTAAAACCTTTTGGTGTCCGGAAAGTATTTTCGGCATAATATCTTCCGAAATAAATATTTTTTTTATTTAAGCAGTAAAGTAAAGGAATTTCAATAGTTTTAAGCTTTTTTTAGATTTTTATCTTGATTTGTAGGTTTCGCTTAGGCTTAGGAAAAATAATAGTTTTTTGTCTTAAATTTTTATTGCAACATTTTCTAAAATAAAACATCTTTGATATTTATCATAACAAATGTTTCAATTTAAAAACCAAAAACCGTGAATCTTAACCCTTAACCATGCCCTATATTCACATGAAAAATCTTTTATCAAACAAATCAAAGCACTCAAAGTTTATCAATAATTGGAAGTTAATAAGTTTCTTTTCCCGCCAAATCCTTGTACACTGTCATTTTTTGTATATACAATAGAAAACCCGAAGCATATTTATCCCGCATAATGATTACCGCATTGCATAATTAGCTCCAATTGTTATGTAAATGTTTTAATATTACTTGTATGTATGTTGTTTTACTATTGTTTGCAAACGCATTTTTCATTTCGGCTCTAAAGTCCCTGCTGCGGCTCTAAAGTCCCCAGGTCCGGCTCTAAAGTCCCGGCTCTAAAGTCTCTTGGCTCTA
>JASAMX010015492.1:0-20946 GCA_030248175.1 Microlaimidae sp. YZB2_3
TTATTATTAACAAGAATATATAACATAAAAGAATGTCCGACTGTACACTAAATTTTTGACCAAAATTTTGCTAGAAAAGTCGCACTTTCAAACTTGTGTGCGACTTTTCTAGCAAAAATCCGCCATTTTCTGCTAGTTTTCTTGCGCTGCGATTTTTAACACAGTGTTAGTTTTCTTGCAGTGGGGACTGCGACTTCTTTTGCACTCAATACTGCTTTATTCGCACTGCGATTATTTTAGCACTGCGAGTCTGGCTGCACAACAAAAAAATACAGACGCTGGTAGTCATTTTCAATGGAGTAAAACACTTCGAAACTTGTTTTATTTAATTTTAAAACGTTGGAAAGTTACTTTATTTCATTAAAACTAAAAAGTTTTCACATCTTAACGTCAAAAAATGACTTTTACTCATTTAAACACAAAATTTTCGCTCCGCTTTGTTTTTATTTTTTGTTGTGCAGCTAGACTTGCAGTGCGAAAATAATCGCAGTGCGAATAAAGCAGTATTGAGTGCAAAAGAAGTCGCAGTCCCCACTGCAAGAAAACTAACACTGTGTTAAAAATCGCAGCGCAAGAAAACTAGCAGAAAATGGCGGATTTTTGCTAGAAAACTCGCACACAAGTTCAAAAGTGCGACTTTTCTAGCAAAATTTTGGTCAAAAATTTAGTGTACAGTCGGACATTCTCTTGTCTTATATATTCTTGTTATTTTTTTTATTTTGCCAGACTTTTTTGCCGGACTTTTTCTTTTTTTGAATGGTTTTACATATTATTTGTTATAAATATATTTTATCTTATTTTAAATTCTTTTTTTATATTTTATTACAGCTTTGTTGATTTTATTAATTGTTTTGGTGATTATAAGCCTAAATCTTCTGTTTTTATGCTTTTAACTTTTATTTAAGATCCTCACTTATGCTTTTTATCACAACCTGGCGACTCTTTGTATCACAAATATCACACACGTATGTATTCTGTCTTTCAGAATCTTTAGATGCTTCCTACTTACTTGATTTATTCAGTTTGGATGGCAATTTGTTTCGTTAAATATGTCACTTGTACTTACTATAATGTATCTAACTAGGTATTCTTTTATTTTTTTCTTATATTCTTTTTTACTCTTATCTTCTAAGTGTAACCTATAATAATTCCCATCAATATGCAAATTTGTTTTTCCTGGCTTTGCTTTATGATAATTAGTGTTTATAATCTGTGTTTCATTATTCTTGCTGTGCTAATCTATTTCTTCATTGTGTTGGCGCGTTTATGGTTTTTGTCTTTAAAGGTTGTTAAATACATACATAAATTTTAATTGTAGTTAAAGGCAAGAAAGAAAGATGAGTGTAATGGGAATGGTTTGGAAACATTTCAAGGTAAAGCCTGAGGATGAAACAAAGGCCATTTGTCAACATAGATGTTTTTGGTCGGGTCCGCTAGGGGGGGGGGCACACCCCGGGGTGGAAGGCAAAAATTTGGGGGGGGCGGAGGAGGGGGACCCCCCCCCCCTTTGGGTGGGAGGGGCCGAGGCGTGGTACTTTACAAGGAATGGGGGGGGGGGGGAGGTCGGACCAATTTTTTAAATAAATTAAAAAAAGACAATAAAATATAATATAGAAGTCAAAATATTAAAACATATGCAAAAAAACAAACAACCTATTCATAACAAGAATATTAAAAAAACACCTTTAACAAACAACAAGCTAAAAAAACTGCAGAAAAAAAAAAAAACAAACAAACAGGTCGGCGAGGGAGGGGGGGGGAGGGACCGGCCCCCCAGGGGGTAGGGGGGACGGCGGAGGGCCCCGGGGGACCCCTGGAGGCCCCCCAGCAAATCGAGGCGGAAGGTCCAGGGCTCTGGCCCCACACCCCCCGCGACCACCCCTATGCATCCCCGCAAAACATAAAAAACACCAACACAAAAAACCAAAAAAAACAAAAAAAAAACACCACAAAAAAAAAACAACAACCCAAAAAACCAAAAAAAAAAAAACCCAAACAAACACCCCAAACCCACAACACAAAACCACACCCCCCACCCCCCAACACTTGAAAAAAAAAAACCCACAAAACCCCCACAAACCACCCCCTCAATTGTGTCTGCCCAAGTCTTCAGAATACAAATAAGGGAATGATCCAAAATCTTATAGTACCAGTCCATTATGGCGTCATCTTAAAACCTCCCATCCCAGGGAATACAAGAGTCTGCAAGAATTGAAGAAATACAAGCAAGAGGAAAAGAAAGTGAAAGCTACAGAGAAGGAAAGTCTGTACATTTCGGAAGATTTGGAGGAACCTGCAACTAAAAAGCAAATGAAAATATCTGATATCTTCCAGAGGCAGACTCCATTTCCAGAAAATGCCCCCATCACTTATTTAGATGGCAAAAAAGTATCTGTCAGCACCTTGCGCCTCTGTGTGGCAAGTGAGAGATCTTTTAAAGTGGCTCAATTGATTTCAGAAGGTGACAGAGCATCCTTAAAGCCAGAAAATGTGGAAAAACTAGTATTTTTGAAATACAACTTAAAATCTCTGAATTACAAAGTTTGAATATTATTAGTTGTCTTCAAGACTGAATATGCTTTTATTGGCTTCTGTTACATTGATTATTATTAGCTTTTTGTTGTTTTATTATTGCTATTTTGTTTTGTTGGCATATTGTATTGTTTCCAATATTTTGCTTTGATTTTAGTAAATTTTTAATTAGCTATTTTGGTTAAAGTTTTGTTTATAGACTTGAAACCTCTCCAAAATGATATAAATATTATAAATTATATCTACATATATGTATCAAATATATTCATATTAAATTATTACTATGAACCGGTCTGGTCTGGTCCTGTCTGGGCCGGACTTTTTGAAAGTCCGGTCCGGTCTGGCTGGACCAAAAAATCCCGGTCCGGTCAGGCCCTAATGGTATTAGTAATTATTTTGCGTATTACAACATTATTAAAAAAACACAACAACATTACACAGCAAAAACATTTGTTGGGAGACTCCAAAAGAGTGACGTAAAAAAATTTTTAAAACCATGATAAGAATCAGTTTATTTGTAACATGTGCATGTAATTCTCTTTTTATATGGATAAGATTATTAAATAGGGTAACTGACTTAATTTCGGCCACCTTTTTTTATTTTTTTGAATAAGTTTTTTCTGGCTTTTTCAATCAAGCCAAAATTTTGCCTAAAAATCAAACAATAGCTATATTTGTTATTTCAGTGCAAAATTTGAATATTTCTGTTACACTTAAAAATCAGTGAAGGTTTAAACTTTTTTTTTAAAGTGGCCGAAGTTAAGGCGCGTGCCATTTATTTCGGCCACCTACAAAAAACTGGCCATAACTATTGCTTAAATGAACAATAAAAATTTCTAAAGGTTGCAAATTTACCCTTAGGTATTGTTCTCGGTACATATAACTTAATTTTTCCCGTTTGCGAACTTTAATATTTATTAGCAAGACTTTAAATAATTATGTCAAAAAAACCTTAAAAAAACAAGTTTTAATAATTTGTATTTTTTGTTCAATTTTTATTTTTGGCTTAAAAAACGTCAAAACAAAGTCAAACGAGCAAAAAAAATTCTTTATAAATACGGTAGTACAATGATATTTAAAAACAGCAAAAAACGGCAGGTTTTTTCACCTAAATTTTCAGGTGGCCGAAATTAACGGAATCTTATTATGCGCAGTTAGTTAAACGCATTGCAAAATGATTTTGAAGAAAATATCAAAACATCAAAATTAACAACTTTGAGCCTTAAATAGAAGATATTTTAAGGTTATATGTTGCTTCGTTCTAAATTTGATGCAGTTTAAACACAAAGCAAAAATTAGGAAAATCACAAAAAATGCACTTTTTGTATGAAAATGTTGATAATGTAAAATAACAAAAATAAAAAACTTTTGCAAAAACACTTTATTCAACATTAATCCAGTTACTTTTGTGCCAGTTCTTTTGTGTTTTAAAAATAAGCCAATTTTCTAACACCCTAAATTGGTGGCCGAAATTAAGGCGTGGCCGAAATTAAGTCAGTTACCCTATATGTACTGTGTGCAATCCACAAGCAACGCAACACAGTTAACTAAAAGTAAAAAGAAAACAAAAATACAATGTGTTTATTAAAAATTGCTTAGAAGGCTGGAGCTTTGTTTGGAGCTCACGCACTGACACTGAGCAGGCAGGCACTACATGAAGCATCTTAGCCTTAACTTAAAAAAAACAATATGAATTATACTGACCACTTGGTAAATAGGGAACTGGGTGGTAAAACAAAGTAAAGGAGAGTACTATTATTATTGTTATAACTTTTATGTTATTTAGTTTGGTAATTTTTTTAAAAGATGGACCAATTCAGCAGTAACCTGGGAGGTATTCAGCAGACCTGTGCACTGCCCCCCAGGGGTTTTTTTGGGGGCGGGGGTCATACATGGGCAAGTTGGTCCGGAGTGGGGGGGGGTTAAACCCCAAATTAGGGGGGGGGGGTTAAAATCCGAGAAACGCAAAATACCCATATCGTTTTTTTTCTGGAGTGCATTTTACCCATATCGTTTTTCGATTTTGAAGGAAAAATAGGTAAAAAAACGCTAATTTAAGGTCAAAAAGCCCTTTTTATTGCATTTTTGAGCTTTTTATTGCTTAAAACATTCATTTGGACCTCAAAACTTAAGTTTGGAGGCAGTTAGAAGTCATTTTAAAGACATTTTTTTTTCTTCATTTTTCCAAAATTGGGGGGGGGTTAACGCTGTCCCCCCCCCCACTTCTGTGTGGGGGGGGGGGTTAAACCCCACTTCTCAGAATTTGGGGGGGTTAACCCCCCCCCCAACCCCCCTCCCCCGTGCCCATGTATGGCGGGGGTCATTCCAATATGGGGTGCAACTTTTTTGAAACGGGGGAGGGAGGGCAATAAAATGGGGGGGGCAAGCAGAGGAGAAAGAAAAAAAAGAGAAAAAAAGGAGAAAAAAGAGAAAAAAGAAGGGAAAAGGGAAAAAAGGGACAAAAAAGCGAAAATAAGGTAAAAATAGGTCTAAAATGGCTTAAAATACATTGAAATAGGCTAAAAACTGTAAAAAAATTCGCGATGGCGAGGCTAAAAACTGAAAAAAAGAATTGGCGTCATCATAGGTAAAAAAATGGCGTCATAATTTTAGGGTACTTTTTCATTTTTTGGCGGGGGGAGGCAATAAAACGGGGGGAAATCCTCTAATAAAACGGGGGGGGGCATTTCCAGACCGTGCACAGGTCTGTATTCAGAGCATTTAAATTAGAAATAGCCCCGTTAGGAAAACAATATTTTCTTGCATCAATTCTACTGTACTCAATTTGCAATTTAAATGGGTGACCTCAAGTTTTGTTTGTGTTGAAACAAAAAGATTTTGTGAAAGAAAGCAAGATTTACTATATTTTTTATTTTACATATTTTGCATAAATCATTTTTATCTCTTCTATCTGAAAGTTTTTGAAGTTTTAGATAGGCTAGGCGATTTTCATAATTGGTGTACCCAACCCAAGACCACAGCATCTGAAGAATCTTCTTGTGTAGTGTTTTTTAACCTTTTCTATTACGTAATATTTTATTACATAGGAATTCCAGATCAGACCTGTGCACGGCCCCCCCGGGGTTAAAACGGTGGGGGGGGGGGCAATTTCAAAATCGGGGGCACGGAGGGGCAACTTTTTTGAAACGGGGTGGCCAATAAAACGGGGGGCAAGCAGGAGGGAAAGAAAAAAAAAGAAAAAAAGGAGAAAAAAGAAGGGAAAAGGGAAAAAAGGGACAAAAAAGCGAAAATAAGGTAAAAATAGGTCTAAAATGGCTTAAAATACATTGAAATAGGCTAAAAACTGTAAAAAAATTCGCGATGGCGAGGCTAAAAACTGAAAAAAAGAATTGGCGTCATCATAGGTAAAAAAAATGGCGTCATAATTTTAGGGTACTGTAATACCCCAATTATTAATTAAAATAATTTATTTAGTTTTAATAGTTTCTAAAATTCTTTATCTAACAGTTTTATCTTCGTTTCTAAAGGTCTTAGTTGCATTCCTGAGCGTCTGGGGCGAGAAGGTTAGAGCTCACGAGGTGCATTCCTCGCGGGCCTATAAAAAGGGGTGTAGCAAGTTGGTCGGATTATAGAAAACCTATTCTGAGTTGGTGATCGGTTTCTATTACATAGGTGTTTTTGGTCGGGTCCGCTAGGGGGGGGGGGTTCACCCCCGGGTGGAAGGCCAAAATTTTTTAGGGAGGGGGTCCATGGGGGTCCGGACCCCCCTGGCTTTTTAGGGGGGGTCGACCCCGGGTGCGAGATTTCAAATTTAGGGGGGGGTCAGGGGGGTCCAATTTTTCAGCAAAAATTTTTTAACTCAATAATTTAAGTGTTTTTAGGTCTAATATTGAATTTTATGTATTAAAACAGCCTATTTAGGCCTAAAAAGTGTATTTAAACACTGTTTTTAACTAAAAACCCGTGTTTTTGACAGTAAATAAAAAAATATACTTCCAAATTGGTCGGGAGGGGGGGGAGGGGGGTCAGCCTCGCTAGGGGGGTCAGGCCGGACCGCTCTCGAGCTTTGGGGGGGAGGGGGGGCCCCCTGAAATTTTTCTAGGGGGGGGTCCAAAATTTTGGCTCTAGGGGGGGGTGCACCCCTCTGTCCCCCCCCCCAAAAAACACCTATGTTTCTACATCGATCATCTTGCTACTACCCGACTTCTCGACTCAAGCGCCAAGGTCTTCCGAGCTCCTTAGGAGCGAAGATTAAGAAATCAACTGATCTTTTCTTATCGGAACTTTGTCAGAACTTAACCACCTCCCGCTCCTTTCAAGCTGTGCCAGCCCATTAGTATCTCTGTCCCCGGTAGCTGTAGTCATTTACCCTAATAAACTATAAAGCGGGAACGCGACTAAACTTAGAACTACATCTCAGACAAGCTAACAGAACCTTTTACAGAACTTTGTAGCTACCAGAACGAACGCTACATTTGGAGACCCAGCAGAGTGACACGAGTTCACCTGCCGGAGAGAGGGATCGCTAGGGCTATCCAATCCAATCTTCGTCACCAGTAGAGGACCCGACCTGCCGATAGACCGGTAGCCGTCTCGACGACAAGTGCACAGTTGCCGAGATCGTGCAGCAGTTCTTTCCGGACAGACAAGGATTCCCTTCTGGATAACCAGGGTCGAACCATCGGCTAGGAGGAGACCAGATCCACTACTGCAGATACAAGAGGATTCCCTCCTGGATAACCAGGTTCGAACGACCGGCTAGAAGGAGACCAGATCCACTAAGAAATCGCGAAATCTGAGGAATTCCTTCCCTTCTGGATAACCAGGTTTGGATTTCCAATCGGCCAGAAGGAGATCAGTTTTTTAAAGAAGTCTAGACATTACTGAGGATCGATCCTTCCCTTCTAGAGGAACGGGCTGTACAAGCGCCTAGAAGGAGAAAACAGAATCCTAGATAACCAGGACTGAAAAGTCGGCTAGGATTGCCTCCTGGATAACCAAAGGTCTTACGACCGGCTAGGAGAAGAACTTTACGGACCAGAACACTTCTTGGATAACCAGGCTCAGCAGAGCGGCTAGGAAGTGTAGCCTTGTGTATACTTAGCGCCGTCAGGACAGTCACCGCCTTCCCGACGACGTCCGCCTTCTAGATCGTCCAGAAACCGACGCTTTCTAAATCGCTGGTTTCTTTTTCAAAGAACGATCAGGAGGGATTTAGTGCAGTCCACGACGATACGTAAAACCCCCAGTCAGTGGATGAACCTAAGGAACCGCCGAATTGGGACCAATCCTAATTCAGCAGCGGCCAGACGATTCGCCTACGCCCAGGAGATTCGTCAGAGAAATCAAGCAACAGCAGCAGGAACAGAGACTCCGCGCTTAACAAGGACAATCAGTTCATCACCAGGCAGTAGCAGACAGTTAAGCAGCAACGGGAGTCCATATTCTGACAGAAACAGCGGAAGAAGCAGACCGATGTCTACCCAACCAAACGACGCTGATCCTCAGGGAGGATCAGGCCAGCCAACGCCAGAAGGATCAAGTGCTTCCGGAGCTCCGCGAGTCAACAGCGCGCCCGTTCCAGCCATGACCACACTTCCTGCGAGGGAGCCTATCGTTCGGGTGATCGATCAAGCCTGGGGCCGACCAGAGATCTATCGAGCACGACCTGCAGAGAGCTTTCCAAGTTTTCTAAGGGATTTCGACAAGTGGGCAGATAACCAAAAGCTATCGGAAGCGGACCGAGCGTTGATGCTACCTACATTTCTACGCGATGCCGCCGACACAGCTTATCGCCTCATCCAAGCCAGGCAGCCGGACGGACAGTTTGAATCCTACGACGAACTGTGTGCCCTTCTGACGGAAGAGTTCCACAGCCCAGAGACGCAAAGCCTTAAATCCGCCGAGTTCCGAAATGCCAGGCAGAAAGAGGAAGAGACGGTGGAGGAGTACGCCGATCGCCTACGACGTCTTATCAACGACGCCTTTCCAACTGCTGATCAAGGGATTCTGAACCAGATGTTGTCCGATCAATTTTTGGATAATATCAAGCCTCATTTGATCAAGCACCTGCTGACCGTAGCCACGTCCGACTTTGGAGAGCTGGTTCGGACAGCAAAGAAGTTGGAATTACGCCTAGCTAAGGTTGCAGCCCCGATGCCCGTCTCAACCGTCACGCCAGCAGCGACCGTAACGCCTACAGTAGCCTATGTACCACCGATCCAGGATGCCGCTTTGCAATCTATGTTCACTAAGCTACAGGAGCTGAAACTTGCGGTGGAGCGTTTGGAAACATCTCGAAGGAGAGAAGAAACCAACTCCGCGGGAAACTTCCGCCCAAATAATTATCGCGGACGGAATTTTTTCCCAACGGCGACTCAGGACAGAAGACCTTTCCTACAAACGTCCGGACGAGGACCCTGTTTCAACTGCGGAAGACTTGGCCACTTTCAATACCAGTGCCGCAGTCAAACGAGAGAGCCCCCCAGAGGACGCCCGCAGTACAGACGAGAACCACCGCCATCCACCGGTTACAGATCACCCTCCAGGTCAGCTTCGCCTTACAGAGGTTCAAACCAGTTTCGTGGTTCTTCGCGATCGCGAGAATCTTCAGCCGAACGGGACCGTGAGAGAAACCGCTCCGTCCGTTTTCAGTCTCCGGTTAGGGTCTGCCGTCCAGCCAGTCCAACAGATACAACTTCCACGACCTATCAGGAAGGAGCACTCCAGTCACACATTCAAATTTTACAGGAACAGTTGGACCGGTTACAACGAGAAAATTCATTTGGCGAGCCTAACCTACAAACACCTTTTATAGGGGTCTTGTCACCAACAGAAAGAGAACACTCAGATTCTGCGCCTGAAGACGCTTCTGAGCAAACCGAAACCGGTAACAATCCAGCTCAAGCAACAGAAAATCAAAAAAATGAACGAGAGAACACTGGCTTTCCAAAAGAAAAAGAAGCTGATGGGACGAAAAAGAATGACCTTCAAAAAGAACAAGCTAACTATAGCGAAAACACCAAGAAAATCGCTAAAAAGCAAGGAGGAAATTCTGAAAGAAAGAAGTTTGTTTACTCAGACACCTCTAAAGCAAGAAAGGACTTAAGCAAAGATCGGCGCCCTGAAAAGAGTCGTCACTCCTCTATTCCTGATAATCCCAATCAGCGCAAGGCCGAAAATAACCAGAGTAACAAAAGAAGGAAAGAAACGGCGCCCAGATACACGGAAAACAATATAGATAACAGAAAATCATCACATCACCCTTTCCGAAGAACGGTTTCTGCTTCACCCCGAAGAAATACTACAGTTACGCAGGAAAACTCGGAAACGCGTAGGAGGAGATTTAATAAGAGCATTACAACACACTCACACACGCAATCGAGACGGGGAAATTCTGAAAGCAGTGCATTTAGAAAACCCATCGACACACTCGCTTACAATTGTCAAAAATCAAACAAAAACATAAGAACTTGTGAGCATGCCGATACCTTAAAAGAACTTAGCAATTTGCGAACGGCATGTGCAAAAATATTAACATGCCACAGATGTGCGAGCCAGCTTCTTTGGGTTGAAAAGGACAACAACTTTTTAAAGACCTGTCAAAAATGCGATAAGGTTAATTGCGCAATATGTTTACATATTGCCTCCGAATGTCAGAACTGTCTTGGAGAAAATAAACCTGAAGGGGAACACGAACAGTACCCTACTGCTAAAAGATCTGCCTCTCCGACAGACATTAGAGCAAGGAAAAACCCACGAACACAACAAATGATAATTAGCACTTCCCAAAATTTACACGAAACCTGCATACCGGAAGTAGCAAACCACAACTTCCCGCCAGCAATTTTGAACCAACTTTTGGCCAGAATTAAATGCTTAGAAGATCGCCAAGATTCGTTTCAAGCCACTATGTTTAAAACACAATCAGACGTTCAAGCAATAGAAATGAATACAAATATCCGCGTAACCTCACTAATGGAAAAATTTTCAAGACTTAAATTCGGACTCGATGAAACATTAAAAGGAATGGAGAATAAAATTTCGACGATTAAAAGAGCGGTTAACGGTACAAAATGTATAAAACAAACACAATCAAAAAATATACCCGCTCACACGCACCAAAAAGTACACGAACCAAATTTTCAAAGGACAACTAAACATTATCAACAAGAATACAGCACACACCAAACGTTATTGTCAGCTCAGCCTCGGCCATGGGCTCAACAATACCAAACAATACCCTCCGCTCACGCAAGTCCCATGCGAACTGAAGGGTCAATATCACAGCATTCTTTGATTTCATTTAACCAACAAATCGCGGAAACAGATCACTTAGCTCCTGCTCAGCAAATTGTAAATACAGAACAATTAATTCAAGAACCAATACTAGCTTCTACGACAGATTGGGAACCAAACGAATTTATAGTTAACAGTCAACCGACCGGACCCATGTCACCACAACCACTAAATAGAGCCCAATCAGTAAATTCCGAAAAATGCCCCTCTCGATTATCAACACCAATACATTTTATGGTAACAATCAGTATAATCGTCCTACTCATACCACTAACTTGCGGTTTAATCCCGAACGGACCGCTTTTATGCCAAACGTCGAGCGGACGCTCATTGTGGAAAATTCCAGAAATGCCACCGTGTCGTGTCAATATCACTGATCTCCACAATTCCGAAACCCGATGGGCTTGGTTTCGTTTCTACAAGCAAAATCAAGTGCAATACAAATCAAAAGCTTATCATTGCAAACGCATCCGAGAAACCGTACAAACTTTTTCATGGTTTTTTCACGACAACTTTCTAAAAAAGGAAAAGAAGGAAGAGCTACCGCTATCCGAAGCAGAATGTCAACTAATGTACACTACCTTAACTTCAAACGATGGAATGCTTACAAAAGTTGGAGGAATATACAAAACGTCAAACCCAACTAACTGGGAATATCCCGGCGGAGGAATTCATTGCTGTCGCTGGCATAAGTTCGAAGCTACAAATAGCTATTTCTACGAAACCTCAGTTTACAAACGTCATGGAACATCTGAAATGGAGAGTCCAGTGGGAGATGTAAGCTCTTGTCGTTACAAAAAAGGAACTTGTCTACTAACCGATAGATCGCGACTTAATTGGAAACCCGATCCTAAACAGGAATGTCCCTACATAAAATATAAAACTATTAAAGGAAAAATAAACGGACATCATTTTTTATCCGAAGATCAAAATTTTGCATTAACTTGGCCACATGATCCTGAGAAATACCGCGACCCGTGTGAACATCTAGACCTTATGAGATCTGACCAAGGAATTTATTTTCGTATCTTAAAAATTAAAACTCTCTATGAAACTCAAAAGGATATTAGACGAATCAAACGGTCAAATATAAATAAATATCAGCGCCACGGATTAGTCGGTACAGATCAGCTGGCATCTCAACTACAAGCCCTATCGGATTCAGTTAGACTGTCAGTTATCACCACATTCAAGCACGCCTTTTCGGCACAATGCCGAACTTTTCAACAAATTTATGCTATTTTAAAAGCCCAAATCTACGCAAACCCTACCAGAGCTGTGAGAACATTATTAAACAAAACCGACATAATAGCAACTATCGGAGCCGATTTAATCGAAATTTATCCCTGTTTAGAAATACCGAGCGAACAAGTAAAATATAAACCAATGAATCGCACATGCACTGTTCAAGTACCGATCGAGTTCACATTAAATAATATTACTAATCATGCCTACCAAGATCCTACGACAAGCATAATTCACAAAAGAAGTTTACCTACAGACTGCAATCTAATACACGTGGTACCTATTCGATACAACGGACGAACAATGCTGTATTCATCCGAAGCGGGTACTTTATCTCCGATAAAAAAAGAAGTCGGGAAATTATCGCTGTATACTACAGATCTTTCAATTGATGTACCGTTCGAAACACCTATATTCAAAGAACACGTCCTTTACAACTGGTCAACCGTTCGTGGACGAATAAGCTTAAATGAACTTTATGCGACTATGCATCAACAAGCTGAAATAATGGGATATTTCAATACACCACATGAATATAACGTAGAAACACACGAGAAGGCATCGCTGTTTGCTAAAAACATACTTGAAAAAGGATATGGAATTTTGACTGGACTAAATATTTCATTTTTTCACACATGGACACTTTTAACAAATATCTATACAACAATTATTTTTATAGTGGTTCATCTTATACCTCACGGAGGAATTCTAGCATATTTTACTCTTTGCAAAATAATTACATCTATTCTACGTATCCTTAAGCGCGCAGCTGTAAAATTACTTCGGTTATGCCGTCCCAACAATTTTTTATGGCAAATACCTTTTGATCAACATCAACGAACACACAGAACAGAATCCAATACATCCGAAGTTGGAACTACCGTAGAAACAACAGGGAATCAATTATCAGAACTGCGAAGCATTGAAACGTTTTCAAAAAAAAGACCTAAATCTCAGAAAAAGGGACCAATAACTAAAAAATTTAAAGGTGAACAACAAACAGTTGGGGAAACTAGTGTTACTATAACCCCTGTAAGTGAACCACCCTTACAATTTATTCCCGATATTGGCGACTATACAAACCTACATGCTACCCCGGACTCATCTCAAGACGAAAATGTAACACAATCAACCTCCCAAAATACACCAAAATACCCTAAATCAAACATTCGCAATTCAACTTCGCCTCAGGTGAACGTAATAAATTATCAACAAGTAGAGCACCAACCTATAATTCCTATTCTTTTAAACGGTCTTTCGTTAATGGCACTGTGGGATACAGGAAGCTCACTTACAATTATCCCTCGAAAAATCGCAGCCCAAATTCCAAATTACAGCCTATCACCCAGCAAAACAACACCCGAAATAGCTATTTGCGGAAATAAGTTCAAAGTGTTAGCTGCTTTAGCGGCTAATCTTCAAATTGGACACCAAAAACTCAAGGCCAATTTTCATATCACTGATAACGAATTTGCAAACGTGGATTGCATTTTAGGAACTGACGTAATAAGCTTACTAGGTCCTAGCATAATCGACTTTAAACAAAAAATAATACAAACAACAACAAGCGGAACAATAAATTTTCGAACTCCTGCGGTACCAGACGTAGTTAATCCTATTTTTTACGTAAGAACAACGACAGATATCCATATGCCTCCAAGATCAGAATGCGTGGTTCCAGGGAAAATAAACGAACTACCCAGATCATTCGATTTATCTGATTGCCTTTTTCAACCGCTAAACATAGAAGCACCCAAAGAGAGATGGCTATCAGCCAAAGCTTTAGTAAAACCAATTGAGGGAACAATACCTGTAAAAATTTTAAACGGTTCTAATACAACAATTAAAATTTATACAAACACTAGACTAGGAACAATAGAACAAGCTACAAAGGAACCTATCGTTGCTTTTATACCACCAGCAGAATTTCAACCAAGCTTCCCAAGATGGAACCCAGAACTGAATCTACCGAAATTTCCTACATCGCTACCAAAATCCATTCTTAAGAATGTAAATCCGAGCCGATCTGCAAATTCCGAAACACCGCCTATCGACCTTTCTAACAGTATTCTTACAAAAGAAGAGAAAAAACAGCTTTTAGAATTAATAAGAGATTATAATCACATTTTTTCGAAATCTGACATGGACTTAGGAGAAACAACAGCCTTTTATCACGAAATAGACACAGGAAATGAGAAGCCGTTTAAATCAAGACCTTATAGAATACCTCTAGGAATGAGAGAAGATGTTCAAAAAGAAGTAACGAAAATGCTAAAAAGTGGAGTAATAACAGAATCAAGCAGCCCTTGGTGTTCAGGAGTGGTCGCACTACGAAAAAAGGATGGAGGTCTTCGATTTTGTTGCGATTTTAGACAGCTGAACAAGATAACCAAAGCAGACGTTTATCCACTTAAGAACATAAAAGATATTCTCGAATCACTAAACGGATCAAAATATTTTTCATCTTGCGATTTACAATCAGCTTATTGGCAAATCAATCTGCATCCAACGTCACAAGAAAAAACTGCATTTGTGGTTCCCGGAATGGGACTATACGAATTCAAAAAAATGCCTTTCGGTATTAAAAACGCTGTTGGATCATTTTCACGTCTTATGGACCTTGTGTTAAGCGGATTACAATGGCAGAACTGTTTATCTTATATTGATGACATTTTAATCTATTCAAAAGACTTCCCGACCCACCTTGAAGATTTGCGCAAAGTGTTTAACCGACTAGAAATCTATGGCTTGAAACTAAAACCAACCAAGTGCTCTTTTGGAAGAGCAGAAGTGAACTATCTCGGATACATAGTATCCGCAGAGGGAATCAAAGTCGATCATAAAAAAGTAGACGCCATAAAACACATTCTTCCGCCAAAAACACCCAAAGAAATTAAAGCATTTCTTGGATTAGCTTCTTACTACCGATCACATATAAAAGACTTCGCTAAAATTGCGAATCCTCTTACAAAGCTTCTACAAAAACAAACACCATTTTACTGGGGTAAAGAACAGGAACAAGCGTTCGAAAAACTTAAAAATAGCCTAACGACTGCACCAGTTTTAGCGTTTCCTCAACCTGATCGAGAATTCCTTTTACACGTGGACGCAAGCGGCTACCAATTTGGAGCAGTTCTGTCACAAAAAGACGACCAAGGCAAAGAACATATCATAGCATGTGCTAGTCGAACTATGAACCCGCGAGAACGGCGATGGCATGTGACCGAATGCGAAGCTGCCGCATTAGTTTTTGCGGTAAAAGCTTTCGCAACATACCTTTATAGAGCAAACTGCACATTAGTGAGCGATCATAAAGCTTTAGAATGGCTTCTTACTACACCTCACTTAAAACTGAAACTACAACGATGGGCCTTACTTCTTATGGATGCAGATTTTACGATCAAATACAAAAAGGGATCAACCCATTCTAACGCCGACGCGCTATCGCGCCTTCGAACGGAAGGCCAAACACCCATCGAAATAAATCCAGACGAAGCATTTCCAATCTGTGCACTAGGTTTAGAAAAACCAGAAATAGAAATACTTAAAAACCTACAAGAAGCACAAAAGAATGATGAAGAATGGGGTCCGATATTAGAATACTTACAAAAAGACAAATTACCAGAATCACACAAAGACGCATTAAATCTCAAAAAACAAGCGGAAAACTTTACGACAAAAGATGGCAACCTATATAGAAAATTTACTGATCGAAGAGGTAAACCTTCACTCCAACTCGTAATTCCTAAAGAACTCCGTCAAATTATTTTAGACCAATGTCACGGAAACATTTTAACGGGTCATTTCGGCTATGAAAAAACTGAAAAACGAATTAGAGAAAATTTTTGGTGGCCCCACTTAAGAGAAGATGTGATTCATCACATACGAACATGCGACTCGTGCGCTACGAGAAAAGGTTTAAACCCAAAAGCTAGAGCTCCTCTCAAACCACTTCCTACAGTTTCGAAATTTTCTCGAATTACAGCAGATACAGTTGGTCCAATAAAAACAACTAAGAACGGAAATAAACACATGCTGATCTTTACGGAAAGTTTAACACGTTGGGTGGAAGCTTTTCCTATCCCCGATCTTAAAGCAGAAACAATTTGCGAAATTTTTTCCAGGAACATAATCGCTCGTTACGGAATAATACAAACATTGCTAACGGACGGGGGAACTTGCTTTGAAAACAGTCAATTAAAAAATCTTTGCGAATCCTTGGGAGTCAAGAAGATTAAAAGTTCACCCCTACATCCTGAAGGAAACGGCCTTAGTGAAAACTCAAACAAACAAATTTTAAACACCATGGCACATTTTGTAACTTCAAAAGGACACGATTGGGAAGAGGCATTACCGTACTGCTTGTTAGCAATTAACACATCCGTGCAAAAATCAATAGGAGACACTCCATACTATTTGATGTATCTGTGCGACACAACACTACCACTTCAAGCAGCTTTGAACTTGCCGAAACCAGAATATCAAGACACAAATGACTACAAGATTAAGGTTAGGGAACTTTGCGCTTTAGCATTTGAACTTGCCAGAGAAAAACTCACAATAGCTCAACAATCACAAAAAGAATTTTATGACCGCAAAGCAACATTACAAGATTATGCACCTGGTGAATTAGTTTACATTCATAACCCTAAAATCGGAAAAAACGAAAATAAAAAATTTGCGCACACCTATTTCGGACCTTACAGAATTGAAGCAGTTCAACCTCCTACTGCATTAGTTAAACCTATTAATCGCCGAGAAAAAGCTCCGAAATGGATACATTTTAATAGATTAAAACCATGCTATTTAGATGCAATATTAACTGAACCTCTACCAGATTCTCCTGTGGAATTAATCGACGGATTAGAAACAACAAACGATCCGACAACAACCCAAGAGAAAAACGAAACAAAAATTTTGCCCGAAACTCTTCTTCAAAACACAGCCGAACCTGATACACTTCAAACGGAACCATACGAAGATTTTGAAAATATTTTACGAAACTATTTAGAAACAACAGATAACACAGCATTGTCACGCCCTGAATCGAACATTACGAATTCAGAACTGTCTAAGGAACAGTATAATGCTACTGAAAACATTGAACCACAGTTACAAGTGGAGTCAAACAGAAACAAAAACCGCAAAGAAACTTTTAAGGGCAAACATAAGTCGCAACAATCACACTACTTCACTCGACAACAAACGAACACTCTTTAGCTTTTCTTTATTAATCAAAATTATCATTTAATCTAAAACGCAAGTACTTTTTCTTTAAACCATCTCTTTAAAATATACCAAGCTTTTTTTTAATCATATTTTATCTATTATTCAAAAAAAACACCACTTTGCAAACCCATATATTTAGTTAAAATTGTCAAAAAAAATAATTATAATAATTATAATAAACGCAATTTTTAAACAATTAAGTATACTCTAAAATAGTATATATCAATATATATATAAAATAAAAACACAAAACGTTTCAAAATAAATAAATCTCTCTGCAATTTGTTTATATAAATAACATTAAATATTAAAATACTTCATTTCAAATTATAAAATACATAATTTTTTTAGAAAATTATTATAGAATGAT
This sequence comes from Microlaimidae sp. YZB2_3, assembly GCA_030248175.1. NCBI lineage: Eukaryota > Metazoa > Nematoda > Chromadorea > Desmodorida > Microlaimidae > Microlaimidae sp. YZB2_3. The sequence goes on from JASAMX010015492.1 coordinate 17,636, forward strand.
GTTCAACTGAACAATATGACATCCCTACCTACTAGAAACGTACTCATCAAAGATCCTTAGAACCAGACCTACAGCACGACAACCTATTTGGGCATCCGAAGAGAGAAACTATTGGAAGATAACGAACAATGGAATCAAGCGTATTTGTCGCCTGTCTCGCACACTCAAATAAGACCTAAATGCTATTAGCACGCAAAAAAAAACATAGGCTCAAAAACAAAAACAAACTATAAAAGCTCACAAAACTTATATATATAAAACAAAATATTTTATTCTTTACTTACCGCACCGTTTTACAAAAATATAATTTTTTCGGCGCCTACTAAGCAGGTCTGGTAAACTCCTTTGTCTTTTCCTGCTTAGTAGCGGTCGTCCCCAAAAAATTAATTCTTCAACATCAAACTTTTTCAAAATAATATTCTTAAAAACACTTACCTAAAAAAAAAAATAATAGTAAACACAAAATTATTAAATATTTCAATGCATAAATTTTCAACTAAAAATTTTTGTTTTGACTACAGTACATTATACAAAACTCAACAACGGAGCGCATTCCTTTGAGGTTGCCGGCAGACGCCGTCATAGATCGCTGATTTCGAGGCGAGCGAAATCTTCGAATAAAACAGAGCTTAAACACATTGTTTTGTCGTCTGCTGGAAATAGTTTTTCTGGCGCATAATAAATCACTAGTTTCTTTCCTTTTTTCAGCCGTGGGTGGTCAGCGAAAAGACCTTTCAACCTGCGCAATTCTCGCTATATTAAATTTATTGACCCTTTAAAAGTTATAAAATTATTAATATGTCATGTTTTTTTAAATTGCTAAAATAAACGCGCCCACAGAAAATAAAAATAAAAAATAAAACCAATAACAAACTAATTTATTTATTTTGGCTTTCTGTAATTCCTTTATTTTTATTATTTGGACGCGTTTTTTTTATAGTTGCTTATTCGTATTATAGTTTCTGAAACTTTTAAATTATTTAGGTATTTAAGTTAAAATATTTATTATATACTTTAGCTTTAAATGACTAGTACTAAAATAAATGTTATATTATAATTAAAATATTATAGTTTTGTACAATTATTATCAACAATCAGGCTCTCAATCGAACTCCCTTTGAAATGAACAACCAACATAATACCGAAACGCTCAAAATCACCAACGGTCAGTACCTTCTTCAGCCCACAGCACAACACCCCATATTTGTCACGCAGTACCCAGACCAGGGGTTTATTATCTACGTTCCGAACCAGCTTCGCGTAGCAGCGACCGATCCTAGCGAAAACGATATTCCGGACAGTGCAAACTACGAATCCGAAACACAAGACAGCGATCTTCCGCCATCCTACGAAAGCCTGGGCCGACAGTCCGAACGGCCAGAGCCTGAGCATGAACGGCCCGGACCATCTACTAGATCGTTCTCCCCAGAACCCCGCGCTGAAGCATCAGCATCAACTTCGAACTTAACAGCGGGCAATTCGACATTTCTGATCCAGATAGTCGACCAGCATCCTTCATACCTAGACTGCTTGGACGAGGAGGGTCGGCAATTCTATATTAACTCAGAAACGAAACTGGCCGATATTCGCCTTGACTTTTTATCTACCCACGAACCCGAACTTATGCTAGATGAAGGGAAAGAACTAGCATACAATGGTTTAACTTAGTGGCCAAGGACGAGTGGTTCTGGGCCACCGCCACCAACCGATCGGAGCCCAGGCTCATAACTGAACTTAAACAACCCCAGAATGAGCTCATACGGATAACCTGGGGTACTATAAAGGAACAGAGCTTAGATGGGTCCACCATCTACTTCGGAGGGAACATGGAAGTTCCAACCAATTGGTTGAACAGCGGGCGGACCCTCTCCACCCCCATTTTTCCGCAGGGAACTGGCGACGGGCTGCTGGGAGTCACAACCCTAGCACGCCTAGATCTACGGAAGCCCCGACAGACCAGGATCGTTGCAGCGGCGGCCGCGCGGCCCCTTCTGATCGAAAAAATCAAACTGACGCCCAGACCAGAAGGTGAAATTATCACCGCGACCGCAATTCGAATGAATGAAACGGTGATCATGCACCGCGAAATACTGCTGAATTTTGTACCGCAAGCCCGCAACTACCCACGATCGGAGTTTGTGGCACGATTTGGCGGGCACTGTTTCACAGCTGTTCTAACTCCGAACTATGGGAGCTGCTCCCGCACAAGAAAACGGTTGCGAGTCGCCCATCTGACCAACGCATAACTTTTGAACTTTTAAACATTATTAACTGAACTTAATGTTTTTTTTAACTTTGAATTTTTAAATTCTGATCTAAAAAAAGGGACCTTCTATTAACTTTTTTTATTATGAACTTATTATTATTATAATTATATATTAATGTTAAAAAAAAAAACAAAAAAAAAACAACAAAAAAAAATTTTTTTTCCTTTTTAATTATTATGTTGTATATATTTGCATTCTGTTATTTTATATATATTTAGTTTGTATTTCGTAATTTTGTATGTATTTTGTAAAATTAGAAAAAAAAAAAAAAAAAAAAAAAAAAAAAAATATTATAATGCATATTTTTTTTTTAGAAAAAAAATATATAAACAAAAAAAAATTTTTTTTTCAATTTACTTTTATTATGCATATTTTGTAATTTTTAGTATAAAAAATATATATATAATTTTACTTTTTTTTACTTTTAATGTTTATAAAATTTTGTTATCTTTTTATGTAATTTAAAAAAAAATTATTTTTCTGTGAGGGCACAGCTTGGTAAGGAGGGGGGGAAATGTAATACCCCAATTATTAATTAAAATAATTTATTTAGTTTTAATAGTTTTAATAGTTTCTAAAATTCTTTATCTAACAGTTTTATCTTCGTTTCTAAAGGTCTTAGCTGCATTCCTGAGCGTCTGGGGCGAGAAGGTTAGAGCTCACGAGGTGCATTCCTCGCGGGCCTATAAAAAGGGGTGTAGCAAGTTGGTCGGATTATTGAAACTTATTCTGAGTTGGTGATCGGTTTCTACATCGATCATCTTGCTACTACCCGACTCCTCGACTCAAGCGCCAAGGTCTTCCGAGCTCCTTAGGAGCGAAGATTAAGAAATCAACTGATCTTTTCTTATCGGAACTTTGTCAGAACTTAACCACCTCCCGCTCCTTTCAAGCTGTGCCAGCCCATTAGTATCTCTGTCCCCGGTAGCTGTAGTCATTTACCCTAATAAACTATAAAGCGGGAACGCGACTAAACTTAGAACTACATCTCAGACAAGCTAACAGAACCTTTTACAGAACTTTGTAGCTACCAGAACGAACGCT
>JASAMX010015495.1:0-18167 GCA_030248175.1 Microlaimidae sp. YZB2_3
TTCCCTGATTTACAATTTCACAGTATCACCAGAAGATTAGCGCTGTTTGGAAAATGTTAAATAATTTAAAAAACTGAGTTTTTAAGAGGTTTTGGCAGCATTTGTTTTTTTTTTAGCATTTCAACTTCTGTTTTTTTTTAAAGTTTTTTGCTTCCTGATAGCATTTGGTTTTCTAAAGGTAGTCAGCAAGCGGAAATTCTAACAAGCAACATTTTTAAGTCTACGAAACGACGGTCTCGCGACACAACAGTGCAGCACGACGGTCCCGACATGTTTTACATAATGCGTCTTCTACATAATGCGTCTTCTACAGCTGAAAACCATCTTATGTTTTCAACAAAAAAAAAAACAATTGCGCGTTTTTTTACCTGCTTTTACCATCAAGATTTAACGTAGAGGTTCTGAATTTTGTTTAAAAAAATATGTTATATAAATATTATATTCTTTAACATCACTTTATTTGGCACTAAAAAATACATTCTGCATAATATCTTCTGAAAAAATAACTTTGGAAATTTATTGAAATTCATAACAAAAGAAATCTTTGTTTTCCCTAAACCTAAGCGAAACCTTAAAATCAAACTAAATAAAAACATGAAAAACCTTTTAAAAAAATGTAAAAAAAATTTAAAAAATGTCGAATTTTTCAAATATTTTGCAGTATTTCTTCCAGATGCCTATGAATATACCACGCTGGAATATTTATAATTAGCATTTTTACTTGTAATAAATTGCAGTGAACAATTGGTTAATTCTAAGTAAAATTATATTTTTTTACAAAATATAAATAAATTCATAGCATTTACGGCATATAACTTATTCAGTTATATGTTAGTAGTCTTTTATTGCATTAAAACATAATTAAAGTAAGTTACTCGTTAAATTCAAAAAGTTTTAGCTTGTTAAAAAAGGATAAATCGAATTGAAATCGAAACCAAATTTCAACTTAAAAAAAAGAGTACAAAAGAATGAATAAAAAATTATTCCAAATTATCTATAGCTTAAAATGGTAAAATTTTTAGAATCCTTTGTCTATTTTATTTCGTCTAATTTAATTTATTTGCACGCTTTTAATATGGTAGAAATATTGTTTTTCTCAACGTTGCAACAGTACCATTGCCAACGCATTCTTTCGGGAACTTCGTGTGGTACATACCCCCTCTCATTTCTGGGACCGTCTTGTTGTACCTTTCGCCTCCCGGGACCGTCGGGTCACGGGAACGTCGTGTCTCGGAATCGTCGTGTCGCGCACCCAAATTTTTCTAAAAAATCTGCAAAGAAATATCAATTTGGAATAAGCAATAAGGACAATTTTATTTTTTTCTTAAAAAAATAAGTAGATTAAACTTGAATGCCATCTAAGAAGCGTAAAATTATAAAAAAATTTTTTGCAGAAAGCCCCTCAAATTTTTTATTTTTAAGTAAATTGCGTTTTCCAAATGGCACTAAATTTTTAATAACACTTTAACTATTTAATGTACAATTTTTAATTTTATTTCTTTTTTTTTCTTCAACAATTTACTTTTACTTATTTGGAATGGCTTTAACATTGGTTGGTTTTAAGTATACTTAAAACCAAAAATGTCCTTTTAATTTGTAGTTTATGTTATGTTACTTTTGTACCAACTATTTCAAATTCTGTTTAGTTTACAAAAATAATCGTATTTTCTTCTTGTTGCATTATTTTTAAAATTGTTTCAAATAAAAATAAAGTGAATATTATTACAAAAACAGAAAACCAATCAGCATTTATGACAGTGTGATAGTTAGTGAGAATTTGTTATTCATTGAAAATGTTTTCAGTTGAATTATTTGGCTTGTTTTTCCTTCATTCGTTTTAATGTGTAATTTAAAGAAAAATAAACACAGGTTTTTAAAGATCTGTATAAACAATAAAGCTGGCTTTTGAAATATATTTAGCATGCATTGTTAATATTAAATAATGGAAACGGTTTATTTATACACAAAATATTTTATTTTTATAAAAAATCTGGCAAACAGTTTAAAAATTATCCAGAATATTGTAGTATTAAAAAATTATGACATAGAGAAGTTAGCTAATACAAACGAAATTGTACCTTTATGTCGCAAACTTAACAAAACTTGATTTTGTATTAGAAAATTGAGGCTAAATAACATTTATGCAGTAAAAGAAGGATTATGTTCAACAAATTTATTAAAATAATTGTGTCATTTAAATTAAATAAATATATTAATAATCATAAGCACCTTGCACTGGAACTCGGTTTATACATGAAGTATGCAATAAACATAGCGAGTCACCATAATGGATAATTACCGTATCTCCTTCTTATCTTTTGTAGTATGCAGATCAACCCTCGAAAGCGCGCGAAATTTCGATCGGTTGATCTGCATACTACAAAAGATATGTAGGAGATACGGTAATTATCCATTATGGTGACACTTATGTATATTGCATACTTCATGTATAAACAGAGTTCTAGTGCAAGGTGCCTACATAAAATTATATAATATATAAAATTTTTAGTGTGCAAGGTGCCTACATAAAATTATATAATATATAAAATTTTTAGTAGCGGTCGGTACTATGTAATACGTAAATTGATTTGGCCTTGATTTTTACTGAAATTTACAATAAGCTTTATATTAATATGATTGTACTGTTTTTATTGTTTTTACATCAGCATGAATTCTGTACATTTCAGTTAGGTTTAATATTAGCAAAACAGTATCACAAGGCTCTTTTCGAAACCATCAGGTTTCATATGGTTTTTGATCAGCCCAGTTGCCACTATAAAGAGATAAATTATGGTTTAGTTTATAGTTTCAAAAATACATAAAAAGTAAAATACAACAACGAAAAATATGGCAATATTGGTAAAATGGCATTGCACACGATTAGGCAGATAGACACTAAGTTATGGTTTTTAAAAAATTAAAATGTTTTGATTTTTGTGGACCAAGTGCCAAATGATGACTTTTGTAAACCATCGAGCAAAAGACACGCGGTCCGGCGTACGCGTAAGTTGGAAATGAAAATTAAGCTTTAAATGTGACAAAAATCGATAATTTTGAAAAATTTTATTTATTATCTTCTTTCGTGGCTCATAAGAACACGAAGATAAAACATTTCAAAAAACACCGAAAACTTCTAACTGTTTACACATTATTTCCCGAAATTCAATGTGCTTTTTTTATATGAGAGTTTCATATAATAAATGATGATGAAGGTACAAGGTTTGGTTATAAAAAAGTATTTATGAATCATTTCTAATAAAAAAAAGTTTTTTTTCCATAATTTGATTCATTAACCCGTTCCCGGAACGGCGTTACCCCGGTTCCAACCGTGAAACCTTCGTACGACAAAGGAGAAATATTCGTCTAAAGGTGGTGGTATTTTTGTATGACCAATGTCGTACGTAAACCTTACAGTCGCAAACTCTATGTATGACCTAGGTCTTACTTAGATCATACATAATTTTTTGTTTGTGATGAGTGCCAAGTAAGGGAGAAAATTGAATGGTTAAAGCTGTACGGTAGCAATATGCAAAATTTTGCAATATGAAATATTCTACGTAATACATTGTATCCGTGAATAAAATCTGCATATTGCTACCGTATAGCTTTAACCATTTCAATTTGCTCACTCACTGTGCACTAATCACGCACAACAATTATGCATGACCTAAGTATGTGTCATGCATATGTAGTTATCTAAGTATGTGTCATGCATATGTAGTCATCGACCTATGTAGTTCATACGAAGGTCTCACGGTTGTAACCGAGGAAAAGGCAATCACGGGAGCGGGAATCCTTTCAGGTAACGATTAACGTGTCTCAGAATGCAATTTGAGTCTTGCGACTTAGTGTATAAGCAAGAAAATCTTTGGGCACTTGCAAACAAAGAGCGTCTAAGTTTAATATTGACGCGTTCTCGTTTCGATTTTAGAGGCGCGCATTTTCGCCGAAATAATCAGAAAGGGTTAAATAAAAAGAATTTACGGCGGATTGTAGTTGCAGACGACGAAATCCCCTCCGTCCATTCCGTTTTGCATTGTTGGGCAATTCACTTTGGCACAACCGAGCTGCGTGGTGTCAGCCCACACGACCTAAGAAATGATTAGTCTGGTTAGATAAACTTTTACTTACGGTAACTGACTTAAATTCAGCCAGCCTAAATTTCGGCCACCTTTTACTATTTTTGCCATGCACAAAATCCACACGACCTAAGAAATGAATCTGGTTAGATAAACTTTTACTTACGGTAACTGACTTAAATTCAGCCAGCCTGAATTTCGGCCACCTTTTATTATTTTTGCCATGAAGAAAATTATGAAATGAGTCGCGTGCAGCTATATAGATGACATGAAGACATATCCAGCCATACGCAGTTTATTTCGTAACTTTGCCAATACCGGTGGCCCGAATTAAGGCTGGCTGAATGTGAGTTACCTACAAGCTCTGAAAATCTTTAACACTGAACAACTTCTGTGTTTTACCATGGTGTTGTATAAGAAGCATTTCAATTTTTCCATAAATTTAATTGGTTTTAATAGGCCTGCAGTAATAATATTAACTTTTATCGTTGCAAATGAAGCGAAAAATTTTACCTGGGTATAATGACCGCAAACTTTTCCAGGGTTGCATTTGTTGCTGCTATAGTCGAAGTCTTTGACTTCGTCGTACCAACTGTCCACCGGTTGTTCCACGTTTTCAATCCTCGCCCCGTAAGCGTATATACATTGCCCTTGACCGGGACGATCTTCGTTCGAATCGTGATGAAAATTGCACGTTTCCGCCAGTTGTTTGGCGTATTTCTCACAAGTTTTATTCCATACCTAAAAGCTTTTTAACTGCAAAAAAATTTAAAAAAATGTCCCATTGTAAAAAAATAAATTTGGCCAGCCTTAATTTCGGCCAAAGACTTATTTTTGCCATGAGCAAAGTTTTAAAATAAACTGCGTATGGCTAGATAAATTACATAAACGATATATCTAGCTGTACACAGTTTATTTCATAACTTTGCACATGGCAAAAATAACAACTGATGACCGAATTTAAGGCTGTCCAAATTTAAGTCAGTTACCCATATGTTCTAAAAATATAGCAAAGTATTAAATTTACCATGAAAATAAATAAAAAAGAGCGATTCTTGTGTTTTGAGAACGAAAAAATCACCCCATTTTATCATTTTGTGCACAAATAAATTTGTAAAGTCTTGTTTATAACAGCGATAAACAAGACTTAAATAAATAGTTTAAATTTCCAAATTTTTAGAAAAGTAATTAAAATCCAAATTTTTAGAAAACTAATTAAAAAACAGTTAAACGTAAACTGTTGGAGAAAACTAAAAAAAATGCCATAATGACGCTTTTTTACCTTTTGAACCAATGTCACAGCCGATTTTTTAGTACTAACAATTATTAATATATAAGAATATATTACAATATTGTACTTATTAAAAATAGCCTGCGTTTGATTTGCTACTACAATCCGTCATTTGACAGCAAGTTAAAGCATCTTATGTCATTTTAACCAAAATGGTGATTTATGATTTTGATATAAATATTCTGTAATGGTTTTTTAAATGGTAGGCTGGGTATACAGTAAATAAATTGTAGCTAGATCACTTATGTTTTCAATTAGAAGTTAAGCATATCCGGCACCCAGCACATTGGTTACTATAAAACCGAACAATTATTAATACCGAATATACCTAAATGATAAACGGTTATTCATTAGCTTACCATATCTTTCATATTACTGGCCGGAGGATCAACATTTCGTCTGTATTCATTGTGTTTGTTGAGCATTTTCTTCTTATCTTCTTCTGAAAGAGTGCCATCACCACCACCTGAAGAAAGATGTTCATGTAAAAAAAGACATTGACTAAATGGTGTTAATTTTAAAATTTGATCTCTTATCTAGAGGCAAATCGAAAGTAATTGGGTTTTTTTAAGGAAATAGCGGGAGACATGTAATAACCAATCAAATCACAACAATTTAGCGCAACTAACATAGTGTATTGACCGATCAGAGTTTAACCTCTACGTTTTATGAATTCAGATTAGTTAATTAATGAATGCATAATTATTTTAAGTTGACTATAACAATTAGTACATGGACTCCACATTACACTTCGAATAAATAAACCAGCAACAATTAGGGTAACTGACTTAAATTTCGCCAACCTTAATTTCGGCCACCACCACCAGTTGTTATTTTTGCTCTGCACATAATTATAAAAAGAACTGTGTATGGCTCGATAGATCGTCATGTCATCTATCTGGCCAAACGCAGTACATTTCATAACTTACCACATAGCAAAAATAACAATCTGTGGCCGAAAATTACGGCTGGCCGAATTTAAGTAAAGTACCCTAGTTTGTAAAATTGAATAAACAAAATAGTTTGCCTTTATTATTCTGCACCTTTAAATAAGGTCTTTTTTTGTGGTAAAAGACATCTACACAATACAAAATAATAACGTAAACATACAAAATAATAATAATAATAAAGGTTAAAAGAAGCATCAAGTGAAGTTTCTTTACAGATATTTTAGTTTTGAATACATATTGAGATTTTCAAATATCGTATATTTTGGTGATTTTTGACACCTCGTGGTGACTTTTACATCCCTCGATAAAAAGTGAGGCAATCTGGACGTATTTTGTAATTTTGATTAAATACAAGCACATGTACAAGTATAAATTGGCACAATATATATAAATTTAAAACATCCTATTCTAAAGTTTGCGAGAACGACCAAACCAAATTTGTTGAAAAATTTGGTCATGCAGAAATTAAACTAACCTGGAATTTTCAAAGTATCTATTAATTACAGAATACGCCGAAAGCGATCGAGGATAGATAAACACTTTTTATTAACGTTTGTACTTTGAATTTCACATACGCAAAGAAGGCGGTTAGACACATATCAAGTATATATCACACATCCGAAAAATGTAACCAATACCAATTTGGTGTGATAAAAGCATGTGGGGTTGCATCAACACTTACAATATATATCAACTCAAAATGATAATATAAAAAATAACTACCCCCTTCGTTGCCTCCTCTGTTGTTATCTTCTGGTCCCTTATCTTTACCGCCATGGTTCTTATCACCTCCTTCTTGTCCTCCTCTACCTCCTTGTCCGCTATCCTTACCACCTGGTCCTTTATCGTTATCATTTGAATCTAAAATAGATTTATAAGTTAAAATATCATTTTATATGTTTGTTTACTTTTATTTTATAAACTTTTAATATTTAGACTAATGACTTCAGTTAAGATTAATAACTAGCCTTGAAAAATGTTCTAAGAAAAGAGCAGGAAAAAGGGGCGATTTTTCCCCGGGCGTATGTTTAGACAGAAGAGATGTAGACTAGTCTGAGATGGACATTATGTGGACTATAGGAAATTTGCGTTTGGTTTGGCCAGCTGCTCACTAAATAAAAATTTCTAGGATATGATAATGATTTGTTTATACATTCATCTACTCACACAGCACTGTTGCATTTTTTTTAGTTTGATGAAATGTCAATTGAAAAACTCATACTCACAGCAATCTTTGACAAGCGCGAAATCGCTAGTTTTTCAATTAGAAGGTTATATTTGTATGTGTAAGAAACAACTATAAATTTGAAAAAGTGGCGATTTCGCGCTTGTCAAAGATTGGTGTGAGTGTGATTTTTTCAATTGACATTTTATCAAGCTAAAAAAAATGCAACAGTGCTGTGTGACTAGATCAATGTATAAACAAATCATTATCATATCGTAGAAATTTTTATTTAGTGAGCAGCTGGCCAAACCAAATGCAAATTTCCTAAGTCCACATAATGTCCATCTCAGACTAGTCTACATCTTTTCTGTCTAAACATACGCCCGGGGAAAAATCGCCCCTTTTTCCTGCTCTATTCTTAGAGCATTTTTCAAGGCTAGTCTACCATTTTTTTGAATTAAATTAAAAAATAGCCTAATAAACTATAGTTTTAGCGCAATGACATATGTTTATAATCATTCCGTTGCCGAGATGAAATAAAAAATAATAAGAAGAAGGATTTTCGTGAAACTTAAATCAAGAAATTGTTTTATGATTTTTATTTTGTTGTTGTTATATACCGAAAATAGTTTAATAATTGAAAAATAAATAAGAAAAGTAAAATTATTTAACGTAATTTATTTCCAAACCTGTGTAAACTAAAGCGTAATTTGTTTAAAATAAACAATGTAAATTGAACTTGGCAAATGGGTTTTTTATATGAAAAAAGATTCTGCAGAGTTGTTTAGAATTACGGATTTTAGTTAATTTAATCATAAACAAATAAATATATTCTTAAGGAACTTACGCTATTATAACGTAATTGATTACAATGAACTTGGCAAAAATAAAAAAGTGCAAAATCAAACTAAATATATTTAACAATATAATTTTCAAACTTCCAATCAACCGATTTCAATAATTTATTTAATTAAAATAATAAGTAATTAAATATAGTGTGCAGGGTGCTGGGGGGCTAAACCGGCGCGTGGCGCTCCCGCGCCACCGACGCTTATTATTATTTTTTAAATAAAACTTTGAATTAATTTTGTCATCAGTAATGCAAGAATTTAAAAAAGTACTCTGTTGTTTTTCCCGTTTTCCGCGCGGTTGAAGCAGATGGCGCTGGGAACTGGTTCCGTTTCTGCCACCAATTAAAACCCGTCTGCTTTTTTGTGCGGTTTCTATGAGGGGATGTTAGTTGTCTGCTCTGTAAAATCCTTATTGTTGCCAAAAGGCGGCTATTGTGCGGTTGGGAGTTTTTATTTGTCGATTTTTCAAATTTTTTATTTTGATCAATAAATCGATAACAAGGACCTAAATGAAAAAAGTGCTTCAGAAGAAAGTTGCGTGATTCTTTCTTCTTTCCAATGAGCCTATGTTTATTTTTGATCAATCAGTAACGAATGAGGAATATAACTTTTAAGGATTGAGCGTTGGAATAATAATAATAATAAGAATAATAAAAATAATAATAATAAAAATAATAATAATAATAATAATAATAATAATAATAATAATAATAAAAATAATAATAATAATAATATAAGAAGAGGAAGAAGAAGAAGAAGAAGAAAAAGGTTCTAAATTCCAAAATTTACCCACGTTCTCTAATAATGGTTGGCGCTCCCGCGCCACCCATGAAAACACAATTTTTACGCAAAATTTTGTTTGTTTTTTTTCAAAAAATAAAAATGCTCAAAGAATGTAAAAAAAATTGGTTAAAAAATGATTAATTTTTAAAAATTGTTAAAAAAAAGCTGTTTAAATGTTGTCTGAATGATCGGGTTTTTAACTGAATTTCAATAGATGAAATAATTTTAAAATATTTGCGTTTTCTTAGGTTTTCAGAAATGTTTTAATTTTTCCTATGAGATAAAAACTGGTCGAGTATATAAGTTCAAAAATCGCTAAGAAATTAATTAAAATAACTAAATTCTATTACGCAAATTTTAATGTAAAAATTTGCAATTAATGTATAAAACAATTCGGATTTACAAAAAATAATCATATTCGGACTTTTTATTCCTAAAATTAAAAAAATACACCATAATAGAAGTTTTAATTCTCAAAACTTAAAAATTATACGTCATGTTTTGCGTTTTTTGGAGATCAAGATGAAGGATCAAGGAGCCATTATGGTGTGTTTTTGTTTATAAAAAATATGTAATAAAAATAAATGTTATGTTGTGTGAAATTTAACTAATTGTTAATTATGCAATTTAATTGTGAAAGTCCAGAGGTGAGCCAAGTTTAATTTGCTTATTGCAAAATTTTATCAAATTAATTAATTAATTTCGTGCAATTGGAGAATTTAAAACATATAAGGAATCTTGGAACTGAAAGACAAACAGACAAACAAATCTGTTAATAAAAAAATAGTGAGACCAATTTTTACTTTCAGCGCCATCGCCACCAACTGCGTCGCACGACTTTTTGCAGTTTGACTTCATATAGCTTGGATTTATTTCACAATGGCCAGCCTTTGCCCACGATTCGCAGTACTTATTTTTGTCTAAAAACACTAAGATGAGTACCCAATTATATGAATGTCTATTCTACTGATAGTCTTTATGTTTTAGCTTACTTGCCAATGAGTACTGTGAAACTCGAAACGTTGTAATAAAGGATAAATGTGTATTCGACAATTTTTTTGTTCATTACAAAACTAAAAATTTCCAAATCGACATAAATTTTACTATTAGTAAAGTGGGTAATAAACGCGCGATCAGAGCCATACCTACGAAGTGGCAATATTAGAAACCGTAAACCGTACTAGTCGCTCGCTGCTTCTCAATTTTTCCCTACATATGAGTGTACCCTCTTCTTTCACTAAAAACTTTTTAAATATTTAAACAAAATACACATATGCTGCCATTAAAAAAGTATTTATTAGTAGTCAACTAATTGAAATAACTGCATTAAATATATGGGAAAAGGAAATAGGGGAAAAGTCACCTAAATTTTTTAGAGATAATTTTTACTTGGCGAGGAAAATAAGTACAGAAACAAAACTTCAGGTGTTTCAATTTAAAGTGTTACATAGAATTATACCAACAAAAAAGTGGTTACATCAAATTAAAAAGGAAGAATACCCACTATGTCAACAATGTAATATAAAGGAAATAGACACTATAGAGCATTTTTTAGTCAAATGTCCAACAATTCAAATATTTTGGGATAAAGCAATGGAATACTTTAATATTAAAGAAAATATAAAGATAACTTTAACTTCTGAAAACATTATATTTGATGTAAAAACAAAAGAAACAAAAGTACAAAAACGACAAGAATACTGCCTATAGACTAAATATTTTATTTATATACAAAAATTGGATAATAAAATACGCAACTTTAAATCGTTCATTAACTATATAACTGCAAAACTAAAAGCATATCATTTTATTATGAAAAATGATGTCAAAAATACGGGAAATTAAATAGATGGACAAAATGGATAGAAAGTATATAACCAAAATATGGATGTTTTTAAAATTTTTATTGCTGTGAAAGTTAAATTTTAATAAAATAGTAAAGAAAAAAGAAAAAATTCTACAGAATGAAGTTGCAAAATACTAACATGTTTTATCAAATATAGTTTTACCAGTATTTGTTTTAGTGTTTGGTGTTTATTGTGTTGTGTTTTTTTCTGTGTAATTGTATAATTTTGTTGTATTTCCTTTAATAAAAAAAGAAACGCAAAAAAATAAAAATAAAAAAAATACGGAGTTTTCATTATTGTACCTACCAAACCACAGAATCTTAAAATAACAGTTTTGGTCTGAAAATATAGAAATTAACTACTATTTATTGCTTATAATTATTTTATTAGTGTAGAAAAAAGAGAAAATTATTTTAAGGTTTTTAACAAAATTTCGTTAAAAAAACCTTAAAACAATAAACACCAATGCTATGGGAACAAATGTATTAAAGAAGCAAGTGTACAAGCAATTAAGTTTATAAAAAATGAATAAAAAAAGGAAAACAAATTATAGGTTATCTTAAAGAGTAGATTACTTATGTTTCTACATTTCCAAATATCCGGTTCTGGAACTCGGGGCATTTCAAGTCGGGAGGAGTTTCAAATTTCCGAAACTAATATAAGTAATCTAAACTTTATTTAGCCTCGAGAGATTTTTTGACTAATTTATTGCAATGAATTTTTAGAACTAACTGCAGTGTATAATTTCAAGTTTTTACTAAGGTCTGAAAATTTTATTTATAATTTACTATTTAATAAATCAATTAGCTTCGGAATTCAAAAGCTTCGGAGTTTAAAAATTAGGGTGTGGCTTCGGAGTTCCAGTGGCTGATTAAAAGCTTCCAAAATTGGAGTTTTGCACCGAGGAACCCACTTATATAGAGAAAAATAATCATATGTACCCGGTATGGTGTAGTTGAAGGAAATGGTGTAGATTTTATTTCAAACCGACATGTTTCGGACTAATTCCTTAGTCCCTTTTCAAGGCTATTTTACATTTGTTAGGATCGCAGAACCTAATTTAAATAAATTAAAGAATATAATTTTAAATTTAAATTGACTAGTATTAAAAAATAAATTATAATTTAAATCAGGGGTGGTATGCTGAAGGTTTAATTCGACTTAAAATTAATCTGAGATTAGCGATTGTCGACACACAGTAAACATACTAACAATATTGATTGAATAATCTAAGTTAACAGAGTTAATAGACTTAATCTCAGATTAAATCGTCACTAATCCATGATTAGCCGAAAAACCCGCTAATTTTTAATACACCTCCGGCGGTGGTTTAAAATTTGCATAAATTAATAATTTAATCTCGAGTTAGTGACGATTTAATCTGAGATTAAACCTAATCTCATATTAAATTCGTTAAACTAGATTATCTAATCAATACTGCTAGTATATGTTTACTGTGTGTCGACAATCGCTAATCTCAGATTAACTTTAAGTCGGATTAAATCTTCAGCATACGACCCCAGGTTAGTTTAAGCCCTCAGAACAAATGGTAACGGCGCTTCAAAGAGAAGGATAAAACGGCACATAGGAAAATAAAACAAAATAAAATAAAACAAAAATTAGTAATGCATATTTATATCGAGCATAAATTTGGCAATTTTCTCAAACGTTGAAATTTTTCACGGAAACTTTTATTTGGATTAATTTTTTAAAATGTTTGTTACATTTATGATTTATATTTTGAAATTGTTTATAATAACAAGTTTTCCTTAATTTAATCAACAAACACAACATTAATAACTTGTAATTATAAACAATTTCAAAATATAGATCATAAATGTTACAAATATTTTAAAAAATTAATCCAAATAAAGGTTTCCGTGAAAAATTTCAACGTTTGAGAAAATTGCCAAATTTATGCTATATATAAATATGCATTACTTATTTTTTGTTTTATTTTATTTTGTTTTATTTTCCCATGTGCCGTTTTATCCTTCTCCCGGTAAGCGCTGTTAACATTTGTTCGGAGGGCTTAAACTAACCTAATTTAAATTCTAATTATTTTTACTAGTCAATTTAAATTTACAATTATATTCTTTAATTTATTTAAATTAGGTTCTACGATCCTAACAAATGTAAAATATCCTTAAAAAAGACTAAGGAATTAGTCCGATACATGTCGGTTTGAAATAAAATCTACACCATTTCCTTCAACTACATTATACACAATCAGAATGGTGCTATCTTTTACCCGGTATATTCAAAAATATAATTAAGCATATTGTTATTTACAGATATCAAGGTGTAAATCATTTTTCGTTCATAATATTCTTTTTTTATAGATTAAAATTTATGTATTCTTGTAAAATCAAATAATTGAAAAAAAGGTGCTACCTTCCGCAGGCATCGCCAGTTCTATAATAAACACTGACACCAATATAATTTTCATTATTAATAGACCCATGTTTATAAAATATTTCTATTTGTAATATTGGTGGAAATAATAATTAAAGGTGGTCAAGTTAAAGTCAAAAATTTTCAATTTTCGATCATTTTGAATTAAAACCTAATTAAAACCATAATTTTCAAAATTATTGTCGCCGATTAAAGGGTTTAAAAAATATGACATGATTTTCCATACTAGTTGAAGGAGGCCCCGAAGCTAGTGTTATGTCTGTAGCGACGTGATCATTATCAGAAACCCGTTGAGCTTCTGGCCTATTTTTGGGGGTGAAGTGGCCGCTCAGTATAAGAAAATTAAACTCAATGAAATTTTCCTGCGGGTCATAAGCGTGTTAGCTATCAGCTTTGCGCTTCATTTTTACTGTGCTAAAATGCTATGAGAGTGTTTTTCGGTTTAAATAAGAAGTTTAACTGCAACACGTAATGACTTTTAGAAAAACTTTAGTGAGTGGCGTGCTAAGGACGCGTACAGAGAGGACACAAACTTTTTTCACTAAGCTTGTAAACACTACGTTTGAAAAGAATGACGTGTAAGTTTGCAGTTGCGTCTAGCCTTAAATTCTTAATTTGGACGTGATTCGTAGTAAACAACACCAAATTAGATATTTAAAGCCGGAACACTAACATCAACTCGTAGGAGTTTTTTTTTAATTTTATAAAAGCAACGCGTTTCGGATAAAGATCTTCAGGCCAGATATTAGCGTTCTGATAAGTGTAGCAGCAAGAAATAGTGTGTGTGTTTTTTGCTTTAAGAATACTGTGGTGAATGTGACAATAATATTCGTTGAGAATATTAAACTAAGCGAATCGTATGCAAAGGAACACCCTTATTGTGTTTTCAGGGCGTCATCGCGCGTTGCCATGGCTCGGTAGGGTAGCGTATGTTGAATGCAGGTTTCAAATTTATTGATCCGGTCTTTTTACCGACGCGATCAAAGAATACACTATAAAGGTTTAATGCGCTTATTTAGAAAAACGACAAAAATCGCTTAAGCTAAAGTGACGATAAGCGCGGAGCATTAATGCGTGTAAGGGACAAGCACAGTAAGTGGAAAGCCAATATTACTGACTTTTTCTAAAGTTTGAACGGATACGCTTAATGCGTACCTGAGAGAGTAACTATAGACCACATCGACCAGTGGAGGCTAACTGGGCCCGTCAATAAGTTACTATGTAACGTCGATCAGGATTTGGGGACGGCCTCAAGGGAAGGCCACAAGTTACCTAGCTCGACCAGTGAAGCTAACTGGGAGAGTAACGAGTTGCTAAAAATCAACCAGTAGTGGGGAATGCTTCTGTGTATATGAATTGTTTTTAAATTAGATGTAACTGTGAAGTTTATATAAGTTTATGTGAATGTTCCTGCCAGTCTTGTGTTCTTTTAATTTCTCAGCGATTCAAAAGTTTTCATACTCTAAAATCGCGATTTGAAAAGTAAAACAGATGTTTAGTAGAAAAATAAAACAAAAATTTTTTCCACAAAGAAGAAAATTTTTTTTTTGAATAAAAAAGGTTTTCTCCACAAGAGAGAAATTATAATTTGGTTTTGATTCGCAAAGTTTTTTCTCCGTGAAGGAGAAAAAGAATCGATGATGGAAGAAAAAGACCTTTTAATAGCTCAAAAGATGAGAAAGTGATCCTCTAACTCTGTCAAGACAAAAGGAGGGCCCTCTACCCTTATGCGTCTGGCCAAATATTTGAAAAAGGAGTGTGGCCTTCGCTGATCGCTGATTAGCCGCGCTGCGCGTTGTTCCGCGTGAAATTGGAT
Source organism: Microlaimidae sp. YZB2_3 (assembly GCA_030248175.1). NCBI lineage: Eukaryota > Metazoa > Nematoda > Chromadorea > Desmodorida > Microlaimidae > Microlaimidae sp. YZB2_3. The sequence goes on from JASAMX010015495.1 coordinate 15,198, forward strand.
TCGGCCAATAGGCAGTGATTTCTTCACCCGCCCTTTCGTCACGCTATGATGGCGTATGATAGAAGTGTCCATATGGTGGTATATGGATAGATAATCAATATTGTTGGCCTGTTTTCTCGAAAATTAGGCCTGTTCGCCACCATCATAAAAGCTGTTATTTTTGCTTTGCACATAAGTCTAAAAAGAACTGTGTATGGCTGGTTAGATCGTCATGTCATCTATCTGGCCAAACGCAGTACATTTCATAACTTACCACATAGCAAAAATAACAATCTGTGGCCGAAAATTACGGCTGGCCGAATTTAAGTAAAGTACCCTAGTTTGTAAAATTAGATAAACAAAATTGTTTGCCTTTATAGCTCTGCAATTTTAAATAAGGTCTTTTTTCGTGGTAAAAAGACATCCACACAATACAAAATAATAACGTAAACATACAAAATAATAATAAAAAAGGTTACATACAAAATAATAATAAAAAAAGGTTAAAAGAAGCATCAAGTGAACTTTCTTCACAGATATTTTAGTTTTGAATACATGTTGAGATTTTTAAATATTTTGGTAATTTTTGACACCTCGTGGTGACTTTTACATCCCTGGAGAAAAAGTGAGGCAATCCGGACGTATTTTGTAATTTTGATTAAATACAAGCACATTTACAAGTATAAATTGGCACAATATATATAAATTTAAAACATTCTATTCTAAAGTTTGCGAGAACGACCATACCCAATATGCTGAAAAATTTGGTCATGCAGAAATTAAACTAACCTGGAATTTTAAAACTATCTATTAATTACAGAATACGCCGAAAATGATTGAGGAGAGATAAACACTTTTTATTAACGTTTGTACTTTGAATTTCACATACGCAAAGAAGGCGGTTAGACACATATCAAGTATATATCACACACCCGAAAAATGTAACCAATATCAATTTGGTGTGATAAAAGCTTATGGGGTTGCATCAACACTTACAATATATATCAACTCAAAATGATAATATAAAAAATAACTACCCCCTTCGTTGCCTCCTCTGTTGTTATCTCCTGGTCTTTTATCTTTACCACCTTGGTTCTTATGACCTCCTTCTTGTCCTCCTTTACCTCCTTGTCCGCTATCGTTACCACCTGGTCCTTTATCGTTGTCATTTTGATCTAAAATAGATTTATAAGTTAAAATATCATTTTAATATGTGTTTTCTTTTATTTTATCAACTTTTAATATTTAGACTAATGACTTCAGTTGAGATTAATATAAAAAAACAATTTATATGCAAAATTTTGTTTGTTTTTTTTTTTCAAAAAATAAAAATGCTCAAAGAATGTAAAAAAATTTGGACAAAAAATGATTAATTTTTAAAAATTGTTAAAAAAAGCTGTTTAAATGTTGTTTGAATGATCGGGTTTTTTAACTGAATTTCAATAGATGAAATAATTTTAAAATATTTCGCGTTTTCTTAGGTTTTCAGAAATGTAACCTAAGAAAATAATTCATAATTTTTCTTATGAGATAAAAACTGGTCGAGTATATAAGTTCAAAAATCGCTAAGAAATTAATTAAAATAACTAATTTCTATTACGCAAATTTTAATGTAAAAATTTGCAATTAATGTATAAAAACAATTTGCATTTACAAAAAATAATCATATTCGGACTTTTTATTCCTAAAATTAAAAAAATTACACCATATTAGAAGTTTTAATTCTCAAAACTTATTGCAAAATTTTATTAAATTAATTAATTAATTTCGTGAAATTGGACAATTTAAAACCAAAGAAATATTGGAACTAAAAGACAAAATCAGTTAATAAAAAATTGTGACGGTAGCAAAAAAGTACGGAAGCAATATACGATTTTATTCACAGATACAGTGTATTAAGTATGACCTACGTATGACCTTGGTGAAGTTTACGGACTATTATGGTTAAAGTTAAAGTCTTCCAGGCTGAAGTTATTTTAGCGGTTATGTAACCAATTATTATTTAGTTGCGTCATGTGTTTTTCTGCACGTGATATTTTCTCAAAAAACGAGTGGTTACTTTACCACTCATGTATTTTCACCCTGATGGAATTTATCTTTAGACGTAGATACAACCACTGTGAAAAAAGAATGCTTCACCGTGGTAATACGCAGGTTTCACCGTTGTAACAGGGGAAAAGGATATCACGGGAATGGGTCAAGATGAACCCCAAACATTTTGCTAGTTTTTTTCTTTTAACCCATTCCCGTGATGGTCTTTTTCCACCTTACAACCGTGAAACCTTCGTACGACAATGGGGAATCTTCGTCTCACGATTTTGGTATTTTCGTATGACCAATTTCGTACGTAAACCTTAACACAGAAAACTCTACACATCACCTAGGTCGTTTTTAGGTCATACATAATTTTTTTGTGCGTTATTAGTGCCCAGTGAGCGAGAAAATTGAAATGGTTAAAGGTTTACGGTAGCAATACGCAAATTTTTGCAACATGAAATATTTTACAAAATAGACTACACCCGTAAAAAAAATTTGCAGATTGCTCCCGTATAGCTTTAACCATTTCAATGTGTTCGCTCACTGGGAACTAATCGTGCACAAAAAATATGTATGAAGTACGACCTAGGTCATACAAAGGTTACACGGTTGTAACTGAGAAAAAGGCAATCATGAAAACGGGTTAATCGTCAAGGACCCCTCTAAGTAACGTCAAGTAATCTTTTCAGATTTTTGAGGATACAAAAACGCGGCATTGACCTATTCAAAATATTATTTATTTTTAAATTTAAGGGTAAAAAATAAATTATTTGTTTCTAAAGTCATCACTCAGATTTTTGAGGATACAAAAACGCGGCATTGACCTATTCAAAATATTATTTATTTTTAAATTTAAGGGTAAAAAATAAATTATTTGTTTCTAAAGTCATCACTCACCTAAAATTCGAACCAATGCACAAATCTGCATGTTAACAATACGTAACTGAACGACAT
>JASAMX010015496.1:0-51326 GCA_030248175.1 Microlaimidae sp. YZB2_3
GAGTAGCTGTTTTCTCTGAATGCATATTTTGTAACTTAAATTGTTATACATATTGATCAATTTTTCACGTACAGAATTGTCAAAAAATGCCATTTTTTTGGGGTCATAACTCCTAAACCGTTGGAGATATTTTGTTGAAAAAATTTTTGTGGGGTATTGGAAGCAGTGGGTGTTTAGAGTTTGACAAAAAATATCAAAATCAAAAACAAAAAGTTTGACTCCGCACCGCACCTTTAACGGAAACAGTTTATGAATTTAGTTCGATACTAACAATTTCAAAGAAAAGCAGAGTATAGATTTTTAGAAGTTTTGTATTAAATAACAAAACGTGTCGAAATTATATTTATATAGCAAGGCCAAATTTTAATAAAATTAAAATTAAATTAAAATTTTTAATATTTTTTTTACTGATACAGTTTTATTTTTGGTTTTAAGTTCTTCAGCTCCAGTTTTATGTTCGAATCATGCAATACGAGTTCCCTTTCAATAAAATCCATTAGTTATATAAGTTTCATGGAAACTTTTGAATAAAAAATTTTAAACCAAAGAAAAAATTATATTGCATTAAAACAAAGCAATATCCTATAATGACGAACTTCCATTTTCCGATCATTAAGTCTATAAAAAGGCCAATGAAAAACTTTTTGCGTCACCAGCTGGTTTCAATCAAAGTTTTTTACCATTTCAATTCGCAATTGCGTAGCACCGTCAGGTGTAGTAACGCCAAAAATTATATATTATCGACTGTATTTCTGCTGGGCAAACAATACGTCTTTGCAGCTCCCGTTTTTGCGATTTTCGTTTTACGCTCTAGAGCTGAAATTCGTACTCGAAACTTCTCACGCATCGCACAGATGAGCTGAATAAATGAGAAACGAATAAACGAGTTTTCAACTGAGTAAACGGGACTAGTTTTTAGCTGCATAGTTGTTGTCCGCCCAGACTAATGCTACAATTTGCTGTCGGCCTCTTTGCAGTACTGTCTCACCATGTGCTGGTAGTACTCGCGCGGAGTCCTGGCAGTGCTGCATCTGCTGGTGATATCGATGCTTTCCATGCTCGCCAGCACTTTTTCGGAAGTGTAGCTAAGTGTCCGCGGGTGCTCAATCCACCGATAATAATAAATGTCCAGGGGGATAAAAGGCCGGTTTTTCAGCCAGCTCAAGTCCGGTTGTTTACCTTGCAGCATGCACTCCAGCAGATAACCATCCGGCATAGAAGCCAGTTTATCTATTTGTTCAGGAGTCAGCCCGTAGTTGCGCTGGAGATAGGCCACATAGTTAAATACCTAAACAAAAACAATTTAATGTAAACATTTGTGATATATATTTTCATTTTCGCATTTTTTAGGGATGGAACATTGGCCACATAGTTAAATACCTAAACAAAATCAATTTGATGTATTTATTTGTGATATATATTTTCATTTTTGCATTTTTTTAGCGATGGAACATTGGCCACATAGTTAAATACCAAAACAAAATCAATTTAATGTATTTATTATTGATATATATTTTAAGTTTTGAAGTTTTATTTAACAACGGAACATTATTGAGAATTTTTTGAGAACAAGCTATTTAGATAATTTAGTTATCACGATAAAACTTATAAACTTATGAAGTTATTACAATAAAATTTATAAACAACCTTATATATGGACTGTAAACCTTAGCTTTTTCAAACAACTTGAATAAAAAAAATTCAACTAAAGTTTTATCATGATGATTTCTTCATTTTAATTTAATGGAGATGTTATAAAGAATGCCAATTACTGTTTATGTTATTGAAGGCGAAACTCAGAATTTTTCATTGTACAATTTTTTATGTATAATTATTTATACATGACGGAAAAACACAATGTGTGAAATAGTATTGATTTCTCTGGTTAAGATTACCACAATATGAAAAGCAGGCTAATGCAAGACAAAATGGACATGAAGTATATCGAAAATATTTGCAGTTAAAAAGTAGGTGTCTCTGGAAAGTTTCTCACAGAAACTTAAGTAAGTAAGTAATCCATGAAAGTAAGTAGTAAGTAATTCATGAAAAAAACTGAATTTTGTTCATTTTATAAAATAACCAACTGAAAGAAATACAGTATGACTCAATAAATAGTAAAGGCCATTGTTTTTTTTAGAAAGAACTAAGAATAAAAAAAGTTTATAATTGCAAATAATAAATTTTTCAAAATCTTAATATAAGCAAGAATACATGAAAATTAATTAATAAAGAAAAGAAGAATGAGAAATGAAGAACAAATTATACGGGCTATGTGTGGATCCAACCTATATGCATACGTATGCATATGTTTATATGCATACGTATGCATATGTTATGCATACGTATGCATAAATTCATATGCATACGTATGCATATTTTTTTTTAGTTATATGCATACGTATGCATTTTTCCGCAAAGTATATGCATATATATGTTTTTTTTCTAACTTTTATGCATACGTATGCATTTTTTCTAATTTTCATGCATACGCATGCATAACAGTTTAAAAAATGCATACATATGCATATACTTACCGGAAAAATGCATACGTATGCATATAAGTTGCAAAATATGCATACGTATGGATATCTTCTTAAAAAACAAAAAAAACTTTTTTTTTAATTTCCAAAATATGCATACGTATGCATATTTTGCAACTTATATGCATACGTATGCATTTTTCCGGAAAGTATATGCATACGTATGCATTTTTTTGTAGCTTTTATGCATACGTATGCATAAAAGTTAGAAAAAAATGCATACGTATGCATAAAAGTTTCAAAAAAATGCATACGTATGCATATACTTCCCGGAAAAATGCATACGTATGCATATAACTAAAAAAAAATATGCATACGTATGCATATGAATTTATGCATACGTATGCATAACATATGCATACGTATGCATATAAACATATGCATACGTATGCATTTAGGTTGGATCCACACATAGCCCGTATAATTTGTTCTTCATTTCTCATTCTTCTTTTCTTTATTAATTAATTTTCATGTATTCTTGATATAAGCCGTTTATTTCAGTTTGACTGTGTGTCTGTGTTTAACAGTTATTTTATTTATATGTAAAGCAATTCAATTGGTCTACTGGTGTGTTGGTCAAAACTCTGGGCAAAAATATCAATTCCCACATTTTAAACAAAATATTTTTTAGTACTATACTTCCATCAATGTCTTTTGGTTTGGCTGTCTACTACCCAATTTTTTTAAAAGATCGCATCAAACTTGAAAAATCCCTTTTTTCTGCTCTTAGAATGATTCACAATGACTATCAATCTCCTTTCCTGGCTTTGCAAAGAAAAAGTGGGTGTACATCAGTTGGTTTACTTGCTGCTAGCTTCCGTTCAAGATTAATTTACTGCTACCACTAAGGACTTAGAAACTCACCTGAATTAGACTTTTTTCTTGTTAATGAACAAAATCTCAGAAGATCTGATCGGTTGCGTAATAATAATTTTGAATATTTGCTGTCCCAAACACATTTTATGAGAACTAATTTTTCTGCACTTCGACAATCAATTCAGCTTTGGAATGATTTAAGCACCAATTTTTGTGAGCAAACCAGACAAAAGTTTTATAGTAACTTACGTGGTTTTTGTAATTTACATGAATTATTTCATGAGAATGTATTTTATAATGTGTACTAGATCTTTATATTCAACAATTTTATTTTTTTCTGCAGTAACCAATAATTATGATTAAGGCTGGTTGTGTGGGCTGTTTTGTCAGTGGAGTCCGAAATCCTACTGACAATATAGTTTGACGGTTGGTCTTAATTATTTTTGGTGGATTATTGCTGTGGTTGCTGTGGTTTCTGTTTTTTTTAGTAGTTTTCTTTTATGTTCAATGTTTATATAGGTAGATGCAAATTTCAGTGCTGTAACGTTTACAAGCTTTTGTGTCTTTCCTGTCTATGTATTTACATGACAAAATAAATTTATTTACTTATTTATTTATTTAACTTGTGAACGTAAAATTCTAGATGACCTTCAATTTTTGGCTAGAAACGTATTTTTGGCAGCTTTTTATCAACCAGAAAAAAAACAAATTTTTTTAAAAAAATTTGAAAAACCTAATTTTAAAATTTTTATCGTGTTTCGCTTTGGTCAGGGCGTGATTGTTTGAGCTTTTTTATGATTTTAAACAACATATTATAATAGTTTATTTATTTTTTATTGATCATTAAATGGAGCTTGTTACGAATATTGGGAGTGGGGACCGCCAATGCTCCCACATTCGCTCCCAGTGGGAAATTCGCCATATTTAAAGAAACCCTTGAAGGTGCGGTCCGGAGTCAAATTTTTTGCCTTCGATTTTGATAATTTTTTATGAAAACCTTACCCCTGCTCCCAATAGCCCACAAAATATTTTTAACAAAATATCTCCAGTGGTTCAGGAGTTATGAACCTCCAAAAATGGCGTTTTTCGACTTGGCGTTTTTAACTTTTTTAAGTTTGGCGTTTTTAACGAAAAAATCGAGGGTTTTTTGTACGAGAAACGCAATATCTCGACAAATACTGCCCCAATTTTAATGTAATACATTATACCCAATAAGCAATCGTTCACGTACAGAATTGTTGAAAAACGTCAATTGTTGTTGTTTGGGTGGTCATAACTCCGGAACCACTGAAGATATTTTGTTGAAAACAATTTTGTGGGCTATTGGGGGCAGGGGTAAGGTTTTTATAAAAAATTGTTAAAATCAAAAACAAAAAAGTTGACTCCGCATCGCACCTTTAAGCCGGTTCACACTGAGGTGGAAATGGCAATAGTAGTAGTGCAACCGTTGATAGCTATTACCGGAGCAGTTGTGTCCAACGTTAAACATAGGAAGTGCTTACACTGAAATAGAAATGCCACCTCATGGTGATAAATATTACCGCGAGGTGATATAGCTAGCTAGTTACTAGTGCTGTTGTGTTTACTTAACAACTCTGTCACCGGTGACAGCTATCTTGCAAGAAAAACGCGTGGGAACTCGTGCACTATATAAAAAAATCAATAAAAATATTATAATTTAGCATAAACGCAAACACAACATAAAAACACTGAAAATTATTGCGTTTTTTAACACAAAAAACTAATACTTTGGAAAAAAAACCCAAATGTTTAATGGCCAAAATTTCTTCTATTTTAATTACTTCTTTAAACACCTCGTTTTCAACATCTCGTGTTTGGATAAATCGTCTTTTGGGTGAATTAAATTTTATCAACGAAACAACATTTAACACAGAAGCTTCCCAGTAAAAAAAGTTTTTTTTTCTTTAAAAATTGTAAAGAAGCCAAAAACCGATAGTTTTTAGAAAAGTACATAAAAAATTGCACCCAAATGACGAAGTGTTCTGAAGATGTTGAAAAAAGAAATAAAAACCGACGAAAGTTCCGGAAACCAAATGCTTTTGTTATGAAAGATAAATTTAAGGTTTTGACTCATTTCAAACATACTTGCATAGAAGAATGAATATATATTTAAGGTTTAAATGTATTATTTTTGTGCATTAATTGATTGACAATGTTTGTTAACTGCGCAGTTTACAACCATTGTGTACCTAGCGATGGCAATGCTACCAAACTGTGAACTTTGCGGTACGTGCAAATTTATGTAAGAAACAAACTCAATAAAACACCTGCAAAAAAGTAAAGTAACAGCCATTATTTGTATTTCAGTTATAAACTTGCATTAATTTTCTTTTCAAAATAATTGCTAAAAAAGTCACAAAGTTTGACAAAATTAACTTTCGTAATTGATAACGGCTTTAAAATTTTTTTTTCATTAAAGTTTTAAAATTTTTCGTTCACGAATCACTCTGATATTATTTTTGTCACTGTTAATATTAAAAATGGGAAGCATCAACCCCATTCTGGAATAATAATACGTAAAAACAGTGCAAAATACGGAGTTAGCACACCCCCGGGGCTGACCTAAATATGCTCACCTAAATTTCAGAGTTAAAGATAAATTCTATCAGGGTGAAAATAGAAGAGTGATAAAGTAACCACTCGTTCTTTGAGAAAATATCACGCGAAAAGAAATATATGACGCAACTAAATAATAATTGGTTACATAACCGCTGAAAACTTTTTTTTTTCAATTTTTCTCGCTCGCAGGTTTATTGTTTATTTCTTCCTGGCGGCGAGCGGTTACGCTCTTATTTTCAGCCTGGAAGGCTTTAGCTATAGTTGACTATTTGGGTAACTTTAGGTCGCTCTGTGGAACAGTACCAAGTTAGGTGCGCACCTAAATTTGAGTTTAGGTGCGCACCTAAATTTGAGTTTAGGTGGGCACCTAAAAGTTAGGTCGATCTCTGGAACCGGCCCCAGGAACCGGAACTGGGATTCCAAATTTTGCCCGGAACATCCGAAACCCGGAACCGGAACTGCCCATAACTAGCATTCTTGATAACAGTAACAGAGATATGACACTTACATCGCCCAAATGAACCACTTTCCCTCCGAAACGAAGGAATGCCTCTTGGGTAAATTTCCCGAGGCTGCGCCCGTACGTGTGAATATCCCTGATGTATTCAGAACCCACCAGATCTATACACATCGTTGTGATTATTAAGCCCAGTATTATATAGAGCAAAGTGGCCCATAGGAAAGACAAGTTTTGTGGCACGATGTCACCAAAACCTAAAATAACTATGTATAGGGTAACTGACTTAAATTCGGTCAGGTTTAATTTCGGTGACTGGCTCTTGTTTTTGCTATGCGCAAAATTTTGAAATGAACTGCGTATGGCTATATAGATGACATGACTATCTATCAAGCCATACGCAGTTTATTTCATGGTTTTTTCGCGATGGCTAAAATATAAGCCGGTGGCCGAAATTAGGGCTGGTCGAATTTAAGTCAATTTATGTAGAAAAATATATTTAGCAATTTATTAATATTATTGATTTTACATAAACCTTGTTGTATTGATTTTGATAATAATGTTAACATTTTATGCTCTTCTTGCATTTGGCTTTGAGATTTTTAGGGTTCCGACACATTCGAAACGTTCGATCGCATTTCGTCATTGCTACGGAAAGATGAGTCACAGTTCCTATAAAATGTTTGTGACTGTGACTCATTTAAGTTTAAAACAGGGCCTTATTAACTACAGAATGAGTCACAGTCACGTGTATTTTATAATGACTGTGGCTCATTTTGCCGCAGTGACGACGATTTCTTTTCCAAACTATGTATGTATTTGCATAGCAAAAATACAAACCCATGATGGAAATTAAGGCCTGGCCGAATTTAAGTCAGTTATTCTATATATACAATAATGTAATAATGTCTATTTAATGTCTGTACAAAATATTATATTTAGCAATTTATTAATATTATTGATTTTAAAATAACATTGTTTCAATGATTTGATAATAATGTAATATTTTATGCTCTCCTTGCATTTTTTGAGATTTTTATGGTTCCTAAGATATTAGGTTTAAAAAATCAAATTTTAGTTTTATTTTGACACCCAACTTGCATTTTTTATTAAATTAGTTGTTGAAATCTTAGTGTTCATATATAAAAACTCGATATTTTTATCGATTTTTGAAAAAAAATACGGAAAGTTAAGAAACCGACGATTATATTATGGTGACTGTTTGTTATCTTGATTTTTTTAAATCTTCTATTGTGTATTACCATTTTATTTTTTATTTTAATTTTCCAATTTGCTTACGTTTATTTATTTCGTATAAAGTAGGATACGAAAGGCTGATATTGCTCAGAACTAACTGCGCAACAAAAAACTACATACAACAATATTAACAAATAATAACATTATCACAGTGTAGCTTGCTTCAGTCGGGACTCGATCCAAGAACCTTCTATATATGCAAGACATGCGTTCTGCCACTGTGCCACAACCTTAACTTCATAACATATCAACTTACCTATTGTGGTAACGGTAACGAAGCAGTAGTAGAAAGCGTCGAAAAAATTCCATTGTTCCCAAACTCGCATGAGAGCTGCACCGCAGGCCACGTAGCCCACCAGTATAATTAAAATAAAAATAACGGAAACTCGATGCTCTGATTCATCATCTTGTTCCTCATCTTCCATCTGCAATTTTTTGGTTAGTTTTAAAAAAGTTTATACGATTTATTGATTTTAATTTTTGTGGTTTATAAATTAATCCGGTTTTTTAACAAATATGTAATTGATAAATCTATTAAAAAGGTGTTTTTTTGATTTTTTTTCAGTTTTTGGAAAGTTTACTCCTGACGTATTGCAGTCTACCCCATTAGCTTAAATCATAGGTGGGCAGCCTTCCGGATTTTTGGGGGGTATAGCCGACCCCCAAAATTTGAGGGGAGCATGTCTCAAAAATTTTTTTGGGGTATATCTCAAATACCTCATTTTTAGCGTTTTTAGTATTGGGACACCCCAAATTTTAGGGGGGGGGGGTGTTCAGGGTACCCCCAAATTTTTGGTCGGCTATAAATTTTCGGGGGGGGGGGGTGTCGGCTATAATCGGGATTTCTTGGGGGGTATAACCCCCCAATCCCCCTGGCCACCTATGTCTTGAATTACTTGCCAATAAGACTACTCTCGCTTAACAATAATTTTACTTTTTCTCATTTGAACTTGGCTTGTTTAAACAGTTATTTTTCTAGTTTTATGTTTTTTTTATTATTATTACGAAAACAAAAATCTAATCTACCTCTTCTTCATCAAAATCAGCTCTTGGATCTTCGGGAAACTCTTCAGGAACTTCAGTGTGACTGTCCATATTATCAACGCTTTTACTAGCCTGCGTGTGACTTTGGATTTCACTGATATCCTACAAAACATAAAAAATATATTATAAAGATGAAGTGATTGGAGAAAAAGATTCAAATTATTATAATTTACACAGAAAAAAAATTGATCATATGAGTGTTATATCTTTTTGTAACTTAATTTAGCTAAGAGCTAAAGTTGTGGATGAGTGTAGCTACAAACTCATATGTCGTTTCCATAGGTGCATTTTTGTTGGTAATAAAATAAGTCTATTTTTTACTGAAAGCTTTTTATATGTATAAATTTTTAAAACCATAATTTCGTTTAAGAAACTCTAAAAATTATTTTCTTTCGACTATTTGAACTTTTTTTTGTTTTGGAACCGTAAAAATGAAAAATTGGGACACAAAATGAAAAAAAAATTCTTGGATGACGTTTAGACTTCGAAGTTTTAGCGATTTAAATTTTGCGGTTTTCAGATTTAAGTTTAGGTCCATAATACATTTTTGTATCTCAGAGTGGTTCCAAAAATCCTTCATGAAAATGGCTCCCTAGGCTAAATTGGTAATCCTGAAGTGATCTTCCTAAAATCCTAAAGTGATGTTCATAACTACTGGCAATATAAAAGAGTTTCTAAAAATACAAATGCCTGTATAGTGCAGCGGTAGCGCGCCGTACTGAGAAGAACAGACCTGGAATACAAGGAAAGGAAACCTGACTTTAAATCCCGGTATGGATAATTTTCTGGGTCTTCAAACCAAATCGTGGTCTTATCTCGCCTTTAGTTATGAGTCATGACACAAGTTTTAAATTTTCCTATACTTTCAACTATAAAGTCTCGCTCTTGAGGCTTCGCAGCCGCCCTTATTATTACTCCTTGCTATGCCGGAGCCTAGTGAGAAAAATCTGTAGGAATGCCGCAGGTAAGTTGGTAACTTGGAACTGGCGCAAATATTTGAAAGCTTATAGTCAAAGAAATGGAAATTTAGAGTAAAAGCTTATTCTTAAAATTACGTTTAGGTTAAAACTTTTAAGTTTAATTTTTATTGTTTTTAAATATACAGTTAAAAGTTTTAAACTTTCCTACATTTACCTCAAAAGTCCCGCTCTTTGGGCTGTCGCGGCCGTTCTTTTTATTGCTCTTTTTTCTGTTGGTCGGCGGTGCTAGCTGATCCAGAGGGGTGTTGGACTGCAGGGAGCGATCCTGCTGCCGCTTGCGGCACGCGCCGCGCCGGAGGCAGCGGCAGCATTGCCGCTGCAGCCGCCGCACCCATGCTAGAAAGTCCCGGATCCTGTGGTTCACCCACAGGATGCCGCCGGATAAAAAACGACCCATATCGGCAATAGTGACCAGAATCAACGGGATACCAACAAGGCAGTAGACCAGGCAGACCACACGACCTGCGGTAGTTTGCGGCACTATGTGTCCATAACCTGTAATAACAACAATCGAACAAAGTGACATAAGAGATATTCAGCTTTGGAAAGTGCGTTTGCAACTGTTGAATCACCTTAATTTTTTGTTGGAAAACCGCGCAAAAACGTACTGAACGTAATTTTACTGAACTGAACATTATACGGAACGGCCAATCAACTGCGCGCCAAATATTGCCATGCAAATTTAATTACATCATATGGAAAATATTTTGTATGAGACTTTGGTCGATTAATTTTGGCAATAATTGATCTAGATCTATTTCTGGGAAATAAAAACTTCATTGTAGCGAGGATAACAAAACCTGAGAGATTTAATATTTTAGTGGTAAAACATGAACGTTTTGGTCTGAAATTAGGGCCGGTTAAGAAACTGTTGCTGTTGCTCTAGATGACCGAAACGTTCAAATTTTACCAATAAAATATTTTAAATTTCTTAGTTTTATCAAAAATATATAATATACCGAAAACTGTGCAACTCCTATATAAAAAAATATGGAAAAGTAGGCCATTATAATGAGCCTCTCCATTTAAATGGCACCCTCCTTTATAATGGCATAGTAGTCATTTTAATTCGTCGAATTAAAATGGAGAGGAAGCTATTATATTAGCCATTTTACTCACAAGTGTAATACTGCCGGGCCGCATGAGTTTTACCGTTTTCGACAGTAATAAACCTGAAGACCTAAGGCGTAATCTTAAACCATAAATCTATATTTAATGTATTCGAGTAAATGTTTCCAATCGACTTTAAGTTCTCATAATTTTTTCAAATTCCATATTTACGATTCAAAGTACCCTTTTAATTATTAACAGACAATGTGTATTATTTTGTTTTTAAAGTACAGAATAGGCAAGAGAGCTTTTTCAAATAAAAAACTATTTTTTAGTCGAAAAAACACATCACATTCTCAATAACGATTATTCATACACATATACTAGTATATGTGTATGAATGATTATTCATACACATATACTACTAACCTGGTATACACGGCCCTTGAACCTGCCTCCGGAAGACTGGAGGCAGGTAAAACTGCCTTTGAGGAAGAGTGGAGGCAAGTAAAACTGCCTTGGAAGCAGGTGGCCCTGCCTCCTATGTGCAAGCATATACAGGTTGAGAGGCAGGTAGGAGGTAGTTAAAATTGCCTCGGTGGCAGGGTGGAAGCAGGTAGGAGGCAGCAAAACTTCCGATGGAGGCAGGTAAAAATCGTTTTTCTTAATTCAGGCTTCCCGTTCTTACTGGGTTAGAAATAACTTAAGTATAACCATCTATAACAAACTGCTGGTTTTGACCAGAAGTTTTCATATATTTGATCAAATTACTTCACAAAAGAACTTTTTTGTAAATTATTACTTAGATTTCATTGGAGAAGTAGCATTATTATTTTTACTATTATACAGTTTTTTTGCATTTTAGAAGCTTACATATACCAAACGTGGATAAATCTAGCCCAGAAAAAACGGAAGGAGGCAGAAAAAACTGTTTTGAGGCAGACAAGTTCTGTCAAAAGCAGGGTACACTATATAAATAGATACAAGAAAATTAGAAAGTTTTTTTTTCCAAAAAATGCATTTCTTTCATCCTGAATAATTTTAAAGTCACCCCAAAAAATCAAATCAAAATGTGTGTTCATTAAAAAAAAGAACTGGGTTAGTTCAAACATTTAGACTCGCAAATTTAAAGTTCTTTAATTTTTTTTTCTTGAAAACATAGCCATTGACCGAAATTAGAGTATATTCTAAATTTTTTTTAATATACTTAAATTGCATGAATATCCCGGTAAGGACGGGGTGCGTACATTAGGACAAACTGTTTTTACCATACCTTTTACCTGCTTCCATCAGAAAGTTTGCTACCTCCTACCTGCCTTGTACCTGGCTCCATTCTAAATTTATTTGCCTCCACACTGGCTCCTACCTGCCCCGAGGCAGTTTAGCTGCCTCCTAGTTGTCTCCTAACCTCTATATGCTTCAACATAGCAGGCAGGGCCACTAGCCTCCTAACTGCCTCCGAGGCAGTTTTACCTGCCTTCACTCTGTCTCATATCTGCTTCCGAGATAGTTTAACCTGACTCCTACCTGCCTTAAGTCTTCTGGAGGCAGGTTCAAGAGCCGTCTTTACTGGAAAAAAACAATGTTTCTTTAATAATTTTTCATAGATATTATTCAGTGTTTTAAGAATTTCTGCTGTTTTGGTCCCATATTCTTCTTCCCTCCCCGCCAAACTGGATAGGATGATACCATTCGCACTACTGCCGCACTTTATTATCATAAGACACCATCAAGATCAATTTACGCGGGTGAGAAATTGTTAACGACTTTCCGTTCAGTTACCTATGGTTGTTGTTGTTGCAAAGGGAAGGCGTTAAGACAAGTCAAAAGGGACTCACCTATGGTAGTGATGGAAGTCCAAGCGAAAAAAATGGAAGCCCCGAATGTCCATCGCACGGTTTTGTCATTTTTAAAATTGGACGGTTTGACGTGGTCGCGGACGTAGGGGATGTACGTCATGTTCATCAGTTGGAAAAGTCTCTCCTCAGCTTCTTTGGACCAATTCCCCCGGTCCATGCCCGGGGTTTGGGACAGATTCCACAGTTCCTGAGTGATTTGATCGCGAAAGGCCCCGATATTCCGGACGGTCTTGTCCCGTATTTCAATTTCGTGCGGACCTTCCAGATAGAAAAACAGCAAAGCACCGAGTATGGTATAGACGGAGGATAAGGCCACTAAACCGATGTGAGGTATCGCTATCCGAAGCCTCTGAAAGTATCATTATAGCATTAT
The DNA here is from genome assembly GCA_030248175.1 of Microlaimidae sp. YZB2_3. NCBI lineage: Eukaryota > Metazoa > Nematoda > Chromadorea > Desmodorida > Microlaimidae > Microlaimidae sp. YZB2_3. Next base: position 12,957 of record JASAMX010015496.1, read on the forward strand.
AAAGGCCCGTTCACACTCATGCACAATGCACGATGTACAATGCATTATCGGACTTGGAACGGCGTTCCAAGTTTTGTGCGAGCAGCAGAGCGCTTCGAAAATTAGTAGGCATTTTTTTCGCAGAATACGTACGTTGAGAACTCTTCTGCTTAAAAAACGAATCAAATAATAAATAATCTTAAGCAAAAGACTTTACATTTTATTTAACATAAAATTTAAAACAAAATTTTGTATTTAACAAAATATAAAAATAATTCTGTTCAAAATAAATGACAAAAAAGGAATTTTGGCTCTATATTTCGGGTTTTTTTTTTCAGCTTCCCTGTTTATTATTCAGGATTGTTTATCTCAGCATCGTTTAATTTGAGTTTTTTTATTACCTGGGATGTGCAGCAACGATATTCTTGTAAGCTTTTGTTTTTCAAAAAAGAAAATAAGAGGAAATGAGCATTTTAAACTGAATTTAACAACATTTTGTGCCGAAAATTCGTTTTAATGCATTATGCATTGTGCGTAAGTGTGAACAGATACTATAATGCATTGTGCATCGTGCATCGTGCATCGTGCATCGTGCATTGTGCATTATGCATTGTGCATTGTACGTAAGGAATTCCTTAAACGTGTGAACGGGCCTTAATGAATTCGGAAAAATAGAAGCTCAATAAACTTAAGTCAAAAATAAGTACATCAGACTTTAAAATTAACTTGAGCTTCCATTTTTAAATTTCTAAGTTTAAATCTAAGGTAAAGTCTAAACTTGTTAATAGACAAATAAAATTTAGTTGGCCTCGATAATTGCTGTATTGAATTAGCTATTTAACCACAAAATCATTCAAATTTTTTAACTCAAGCGCTTTAATGATAGGAGATCAAAACCCATATTTTAACAATTATTTATCAAATTACTCAATTTGGAACGAAAATGCAAAACTTTTAAGAGCTAAAATTGGTTAATTTTTAATATTTTGTAAAAAAGAGGAATTTAAAAAAATTGTTTTTTTAACGTCATAAAAATAGAAGCTCAGTAAACTCAAGTCAAAAATAAGTACATCAGACTTTAAAATTAACTTGAGCTTCCATTTTTAAATTTCTAAGTTTAAATCTAAGGTAAAGTCTAAACTTATTAATAGACAAATAAAATTTAGTTGGCCTCGATAATTGCTGTATTGAATTAGTTGTTTAACCACAAAATCATTCAAATTTTTTAACTCAAGCGCTTTAATGACGGTATGGCCCGACTCGCTCCCGCCGACTCGCTCCCGGCCCAACTCTTTCCCAGCCCAACTCGCTCCCAGCCCAACTCGCTCCCAGCCCGACTCGCTCCCAGCCCAACTTGCTCCCAGCCCGACTCGCTCCCAGCCCAACTCGCTCCCAGCCCGACTCGCTCCCAGCCCGACTCGCTCCCAGCCCGACTCGCTCCCAGCCCAACTCGCTCCCAGCCCGACTCGCTCCCAGCCCGACTCGCTCCCAGCCCGACTCGCTCCCGTTTAAAACTGTAAACGCATTTTTATAACAGAATATTAGTTTCGTAAAAAATGTACATATGACACAAAATTATATAACAAAAGGAAAATGGATTTGATGCAATGCGTGATGCAGTGTATTATTAGACATTATGCTTTATCGCACAGTAAAGAGGCTTAGGCTTAGGCTTAGGCTGAGGCTTAGGCTTAGGCTTAGGCTTAGGCTTAGGCTTAGGCTTAGGCTTAGGAAAATCCATCTTCCTTTTGTTATATAATTTTGTGTCATATGTACATTTTTTACTAAACTAATATTCTGTTATAAAAATGCGTTTACAGTTTTAAACGGGAGCGAGTCGGGCTGGGAGCGAGTCGGGCTGGGAGCGAGTTGGGCTGGGAGCGAGTCGGGCTGGGAGCGAGTTGGGCTGGGAGCGAGTTGGGCTGGGAGCGAGTCGGGCTGGGAGCGAGTTGGGCTGGGAGCGAGTCGGGCCGGGAGCGAGTTGGGCTGGGAGCGAGTTGGGCTGGGAGCGAGTTGGGCTGGGAGCGAGTTGGGCTGGGAGCGAGTTGGGCTGGGAGCGAGTTGGGCTGGGAGCGAGTTGGGCCGGGAGCGAGTCGGCGGGAGCGAGTCGTGGGCAACCCTTTAATGATAAGAGATCAAAACCCATATTTTAACTATTATTCATCAAATTACTTAATTCGGAACGAAAATGCAAAACTTTTAAGAGCTAAAATTGGTTAATTTTTAATATTTTTTAAAAAAGAGGAATTTAAAAAAATTGTTTTTTAACGTCATGAAAATAGAAGCTCAGTAAACTCAAGTCAAAAATAAGTACATCAGACTTTAAAATTAACTTGAGCTTCCATTTTTAAATTTCTAAGTTTAAATCTAAGGTGAAGTCTAAACTTATTAATAGACAAATAAAATTTAGTTGGCCTCAATAATTGCTGTATTGAATTAGCTATTTAACCACAAAATCATTCAAATTTTTTAACTCAAGCGCTTTAATGATAAGAGATCAAAACCCATATTTTAACAATTATTCATCAAATTACTCAATTTGGAACGAAAATGCAAAACTTTTAAGAGCTAAAATTGGTTAATTTTTAATATTTTGTAAAAAAGAAAAATTTAAAAAAATTGTTTTTTAACGTCATAACCGCAAAATTTTAATGTCATATTATCACTTTATACAAGGTCAGCCAGATATAATTCAACATAGAGCTTCAGATTTCCAGTTTATCTTGTTTATAAAAAAAACTACAAAATTAATAGTTTGCACATTGATTTATCTCACGTAGAAATCAGGTCAATATAAAAATCAAAATCCAAAATAAAAATAGAATCTCGGTCATTGTATTTAACATCATTAAGTTTACGCCCTCTTGACCCTGTCATTTATATCATGCAAAAAGAGCGATTTTCAAGAACACTCCATTAAATTTTAATCATAAAGTTATCAAAACTCCTATTGCAAAAACCTACGGGAACCTACCAACCTATTGAAACTCTGGACTTAGTTTTTCTAAGCAATCTTAGTTTTAGTTTCCCTAGCAACTTAACCGAAATTTAAAGATTAAGCTAAGGTCAGCTTTGATAACTTTTGTAGTTTAGTTTAGTGATGTGTTCCTTAAAAACATACTAAAGAAAGTACGTACACATCTTATAGCACGTGTATGATTTGTTTTAAATAAACTTTAAAACACATAGGTGTTTCTCCAAAAAACTAGTGGAACCAGTCTTTTATTCACCGGTTTAGGGTTGATGGAGCCAAAAATAAAAATTGCTAAAACCTATACCTAAGCCCAAGCGAAGCTCAAACAAAGGTCAAAAATTTGTCCTACGGCTCCAATTTCCCCACTTGCGGCTCTAAAGACCCTGTAACCATTACCTGTTTTTATTTTTCTTGGGTTGTCGTTTCTACTGAGCTTGTTAAATCGCCTTCATTGTTCCTAGCCAAGTTGTTGGGGAAAGGCGCCCCTTCGGCCATAGAAAATACGTGCCACAATTTATTGCACGTGTATCATTTGTTTTGAACAAATAAACTTCAAAACACATAGGTGTTTCTCCAAAAACATGTAAAATCAATCTTTACCTGCTTCTATTTTTCTTTGATTGTCGTTTCTTCTGAGCTTGTGGACTCGCCCTCGTTGTTCCTAGCCAAGTTATTTGAGAAAGGCGTCCTTTCAGGCATAAAAAATACGTGCCACAATTTATTGCACGTGTTTTATATATTTATTGCATAGAAAATACGTGCCACAATTTATTGCACATGCCACAATTTATTTATTTGTTTTAAACAAATAAACTTCAAAACAAATAGGTGTTTCTCCAAAAACATGTAAAATCAATCTTTACCTGCTTCCATTTTTCTTTGATTGTCGTTTCTTCTGAGCTTGTGGACTCGCCCTCGTTGTTCCTAGCCAAGTTATTTGAGAAAGGCGCCCCTTCGGGTCCACCTGGGGCTCCGCCCTCTTGAATCCCGTCATTCTCGGCATGCTGGAGAAAGAGATTGAGCCGCTCTGCACTGAAAGATTGACCAGACATAAGTAAAGCGTGGGACATTTTTACACCTGGTTTTCTACTGGCACGTGATTACCAGAATAGTTTTACCTTTGCGTTGTGACTGGCACGTATTTTACCCTTGGATTCTTACTGGACTATTTTTTGCCAGTCTATATTTTAGATACTTCATTTTGTTGATTTATACATGTCGGTGGTAGCGACCGCAAATTTAAAATGAGAACTCACCATCAATCGCAACATTACTAGTATAAAACGTATCTTTGGGTTTTAGTAGAATTTGGTTCATTGGGAGGTCATAAAGCATTTATTGACTTTTCCGTAAAGTTCCTTGTTTTGACTGATGCTACTAATAATATAAATTCGTGATTGCATTATAAGTGATGATAATGAGACATTAGTAATTGTTAAAACTTCAGCTGGATATTAATTAATAATATATTTTTACATTAAATCAGGATGTCTGTACTTCCTTTTAATCTCAAGGATTCTAGTCTAAATATTCATATATTCTGTTTTAACGATAAAAGAATTAATAATTGTGTTATTATACTTAATTAATTTAACTTTGAACACAAGTGTTAAAAATTAATTTTAATTCACTAAACAATAAAACAAAAAGGGCCAGTGGTAGAGGATCATTTATAATTTAGCCATTTTTGAAAGAAAAAATTTCTTGGAAGAGATGCGCCAAATAAAAAACCTCTTAAACAAAATTTCGAAATGTCCGGGGTTTTTTGAGGTTACATTGTTGCTAAAAGAGCTAAAATAGAAACATTCCGAAAATCCCGTTTTAAAATTCCGAGGCTATCACAATTTTTTTTAATGTTGAAACTTTTGAAACCTAATATCCAAATTAAAATACGCAAAACAAGTCAATTTATTTTGACATTCTTATGATTTATTTTTTGACGTACCTTACTCGTACATCGCGAGCTACAGAGAGAGCTTTAAAAATTCTGCTCATTACTTGAAATTAGCCCTTGAAAAATTTTTAAAGAGTTACGGACTTGATTATCAAATATTTTTTATTGGAAATAATATAAATAAACTAAACTTAATTGCGGACGTTAATTGTATTTAAAGTTTCAAACTTACCGTTTTTAATTTCCTGTTTTTATTGGTTTATTTTCAATCACTCGTACTTACTAACTCAAACTTATGAAAATAAGGTCTGTTTTTGCCAGCTGGAATCGATAACAAATCTCCTTTGGCTTCGCATCGCAAAAGGCAAATAGACTGACTGATACACCGATATAATCAAGCAAAAATACAGATGCAAAAAAATATTTAAACATTTCTCAATTAAAAATAATACACAAATACAAACAACATTACATTTAAAAAAAGGAATTCAAAGTTTTTTATAAGAACTTTTCTAAATTTGTTTTTGTTTAATTAAAGATAGAAGCAAATCATGGAAGAAAGAGGCAGCTAAACAGTGTTATGGAAGTTGTAAAAGCAGGTGGTAATAATAAGTCCGTTATTCACATAAAAGTAATACTTAAAACTCTATAAATAACAGGATATAGATGACTGTGCACGAACGCCTAATTAATTGCGTTTACAATCTTCTGAGCGATTGAGCACGTTGACTTTTACAAAGTCAAAGTGTTTATTGTAAAAGAAATCGCATACAAATGTGAACAACCAAAAATAACAAATCAACAAGCACACAAAATCGCGATCCAATTACGAATTTCAAACATATGGTTTATTCTAGAATATGACTCTAAAGTTTTAAAACTTTAAATAATGACGTGAGCCGTTTTCGAGGTATTTTTTAAAATAATTTTATTGACAAAGCTGTTGCTGGTTTACCGATTACAAATTCCACACAAAAATGACTCTATTGCCAAAAAAATATTTTTATGTTTATATTCTACTTGTTTTTTAGTTTAAGTTTTGTTAAAACCATAAAAAAATTCCAACTTTACGTTTATACTTGTAACATTTAGTTTAGTTTTCGTTAAAAGTAAAAAGATAAAGTTAATATTTGTTGGGTCGTTAATAATTTTGTAACGTTCGGGTAGTTCTTGGTAGTAAATAACAAATAATGGAAGTCAATAATTGCAAACGCACTTTCTAGAAATTTATGTGAGATTTAGAGATTAAAACCATGAAAGAGGAAACTAGATCACAACAGAAACTGCCTTGAATCTTTAAAAGACACTTGGTTTCTCGTAAATTATTTCCCTCCATATTGAAAGTTATAGTTTGTATAAAAATGATGTAGGAAAATTTTATGTACAAAGAAATGGAGAAAAAATAATTTTCACTAGTGATGTTTCTACCCTAAATCCGAGCTCCGACCATTTAAAACGAGAAGCTCCGCAGCTGTGCCCCCAATATGAGCGATTGCAATTGCACTTTCTAGAAACTTATCCAAAATTCAAAGAGTAAAATCCAAAATTCAAAGAGTAAAATCATAAAAGAAGCAACTTGGTCACAACAGAAACTGCCTTGAATATATAAAAAAAACACTTGTTTTCTCGCCCTTACAGTTTATAGTTTATTTTCCTCGATTAAAAATTTTAGTTTGTATAAAAATGACGTAGGAAAATTTTATGTACACACAAATGACGAAAAAATAATTTCCACTAGTGGTGTTCCTGTCATCTCACATCATGTCCCGGAGCTCCAGCCATTTAAAACAGGTTTTTTGATTGTTCGCGAAATTAGTACAAAAATAGGTCGGAGCTCCGGAGCTGAGCTCCGCTGTGGAGTTTCAGAGGTCGGAGCCCCACACAAAAATCTTAAGTGAATATATTTTGTAACATGGAGTAAATTTTGGACAATAACTTAGGTTAAATGGATAAATATTAGTGATGGGCAGTTCCGGTTCCGGGTTCCGGATATTCCGGGCAAAATTTGGAATTCCGGTTCCGGTTCCTGTTTCGGATTTTTGGAAAATCTCATTTCTGGTTCTGGTTCCGGTTCCGGTGTTCCGGGGGTTCCGCAGTTTCACCCACCACTAATAAATATTAATACATAAAATCCACCTTTTCGTAAAAGCTTTATCAATTCGACATGCTTTTTGTACAAAATATATTTATAAAAAAAAGATTTCTGGAAAATCTTAAATTCTAACTATGCAATTGTCAATTACTCAGCATTTTAAAAGTTTTTTTCGCAAATATTTTTAACAAGTTACTACTAACTCATATTATAAAAACATTATACAAACTAAAATTGTTATTATTACGCGAATCTCTATCATTGGGTATGGTTGAATTGTAAATTTTGTTGGAAATATTTAAGCAACCATTTTAATTCAATAAAAATGAAAAATTCTAAAGACAGTGTTAATATTATGTTTTTTAAGAATGGTTTAATGAACAATCACGACGGTTAATTCAATGTACACAAAGGTCTCGAGAAGAATTGAAAATAATTGGTATATGAAGCTGGTGAAATAAAAAAATGAGCTTAAAAAGTTTAGAAAACCAACTATTTTGCTCTTTTTTTACCATTTTTCTAAAACAAGCGGTTGTCTATATTTATTTTACTCATGTTTTTTTTAGTTAACCACCGTTATATACGAATTATTTCAATTTCTTCTCGAGACCTTTGTGTACATTGAATTAATCGTCGTGATTGTTCATATTTTTGAAAATAAGAGAATAAACTTTCAAGTTTCATTGCCTGAGTGAATATGCTATAAGACGTCCAGAATTATAGTTTTAAAATATATTTTTTTGAATTAGATTGGTGTTAGATTAGTACAATGCTCACGAATTATTTTGAAAATACGAATATTAAACGCGATTATAGTTCTAAAACATAAACACATTTACGCATAATTTAATGAAAAAAAATAGATGCACAGAAATTAAACTTAGGATCAAAAAATCTTGGTACTTAGTATTGTTCACTGTTTTCAAGATAGGTCAGTTTTATTTTAATATGAATCTTATTTAAAACATAATCCTTATTCATAATAATTTTTTGTATATACACCAACAAGTTACTCTTAATATGAGAAAACTTATATTACATGCTTTTAGTTTCGTTATCGAAGCAAATTCATATATATGATTTAAATAAACAAGATTTTAGATACACTAAACCAATCACTAAGACATACTTATAAACAAACATGCTATTTGTTTATATTTTTTACTTAAACGATCAACAATAAATAAAATAATAAATCCTTACAGACTCATCTGCCTAAGTTTTCTAGTAGGATCCGCGGGGGGTCTAATCCATTGGTCTAGGCTGGTAAAACTCCCTGAGTTGCTTAAACTTCTGGCAGTTTCCTGTAACCCCGTCACGTCAAGCTCCTCCACGTTGGATTGGCGCATAAGTTTCTTAAAATTACTCCGATTCTCGGTCCGAGTTTTGAGTAAGTCGGCCAAATTTTCGACAGTTTTGAAATCACTCGGTTTTCTAGAAGACTTTCTAGCACCACGGCCGGCGGTGGATTTTCTTTTGGTCGGTTTTTCGCAGGAAATCTGGTTCAACTCATCTTGTAGATTTTCCATTTGACTGTGGATTACCTCCATCAAAGGACCGCTGTGTTCACTTTTCTGTTGAGCGTAAAACTCAGCATCCGGGTTATCCTGGTTTTTTTGAGGCAGTAGATCTGTGCTTCCAAGTTCCTCATCTTCATTATATTGGTGGTTAGTTGGATATACTGGAGCATGTGTTGGATCCAAGGCAGAGGTGCTCACATTATTCCCCCCTTCATTATCCGGCTGTAAGTAGTACCAACTCGGCAAATTATTCCCGGCAAGTGCTGATGTCTTGGCCTTTTGACTTTGAGCGGCTTTCATTTGGGCGGCCCTCCGGGCCGCTTGGTCCAGCCGTTCCACCTGCAACTGCATCATTTGCATTTGCTCGTGCAGCTTGGAGATGACGGCGGACTTGGGGACACTCATCTTGGAAAAGGACACATCGGACAGGGCGTGGAATCCCGGTTTAAGCGGTTTATTTTTCGCAACTACTGGAATGTTCATGTCGAATGTGATATTTTTACTGAACTGTTGGCTTGACTGATTATTTTAAGAGTATAACGTAACTAACAGTAAAGCTGAACCTGGAGTTTTGCCAACTTCTGATTACTCTTCTTTGACATGTAGCAAAATTTCGTAGCAGTAAAGTTAGATAATATCCAAAAGTTTATGGCATCGGTTTACATTATATTAAGTTTCGATTTTATAATTCAAAAATAACGGAGAATTTTTATAAAAACTAACCAAGTCAAAATTATTCAGTTTAAACTAGGAAGAAAATTGTACAGGTAAATTGTTAAAAAATCGACATGCGATTGCTCATTAATTCAGATATTTGAAAGTAATATTCAGTTGTCTGACAATAACGATAATTGTCGGTAGTCATCAAACTAATTCAATATAATCGTATGTTTTAAAGGGCAAAACAGCATTGAACATCGTTTTTAAACATTCAGTTTGTTCCAAAGCTGTAAATATCCAATATCGGTACGAATTAAAATCGCAAAACAAGTAATTTGGCGTGAATATTTTGAAACAAAAATCATGAGATAGCAAACAGTGAAAATGTTTAGTATCGAAGTATATATAATATTAAGTTAAGTGAAGAAAACTTTGATAAAATACCAGAATAAAAATATAAAATATAAAAGACAAAATACTTGAGGCGTCCCGTTGACAGTATAAGCAGATGAAAAATAAATTAGAAAAAACGAATTAATATAGCAGAGTAGCATATGCGGCATGCGACCAAGTGCTATATTATAACAACGACGTTTTAATTGTTTTAAGATTGTAATAAAGTAGGAACGTGAATTATAGTTTGCTGACATTACAGGCAAATTTTTAGCAGCCCATGCAAGCGATTTAATTCCATACAATAAAACTAATTTCATAATTCCATCCACCACCATTGGGACAAAAAACTTCCACATAATAATTTTTCGTTTTCAACTGACTCGCGAAAATGTTGAAATTCTCCATAGGATGCTTGCACTTTCGTCGGGTTCATACCTGGACGAGAAATTTAATCCGTGGCTCATTCGATCAGCAATTTTCTGTCCGCGTAATCGTCTAATGAGCATTAAATGGAATCTCGCTCCCGTAAAAAAAGCCCAGAGGATAAGCCGCCAAAAACGGGACGGTGTGGGACGCTGGGTAAAAAAAACGGTGGCGGAATCTCATTCCACTGGTAAATTGGGATCGGATTGGAAGCGGGCCGGCTAGTGTAAGCGACAAGAAAGAGGCTAATAGGAACTGAAAAAAACTGGGTTTCGGTGATCCCCAGTCCCCTCCCCTGTCAGAAAGGCTGGGAAATTAATTGACTGCCAAGAGAGGTTTGGCGTGTTGCGGTGATCTATTGTGAGCTTTTTAATCCGGCTTTTTTCCGCAAGTTCGGTACTGGTTGTCACTCTCAGATACCTTAACAACTAAATCTCGCTATATGGAAGACGGGTGGGGGGAGGAAAACGTATTTATTTAAAACTGTTCTATAATAAACATGTTGACTATAATTTTTTTCGGCTTTATATGTCAGCCATTATTAATCAAATTCGTTAATTTTTTTTCGGCTCTATATGTCAGCCATTATTAATCAAATTCGTTATCATTTTTCCTATGTTCCGCATATTGTCGTTACTACGGCAAAATGAGCCACTGTCATTATAAAATACACGTGTCTGTGATCCATTCTGTAGTTAATAATGTCCTGTTTTTAATTTAAAATGGGTCACAGGCACACATATTTTATACGAAATGTGAATTATTTTGCCGTAGTAACGACGATATAATTAAACAGACTCGGATCAGCCGTTTGTCTGAAAGCTTTTTTTCTACTTTGCCACCCATTATAATTATTATAATTATTATTATATTAATATATTAGTATTATAATTATAATTATTATAATTTATAATTATTATTATTATTATTATATTATTATATTATTATATTATTATATTATTATAATTATTATTATATGTTATTATTATTATTATACTTGCCACCGATTATAATTTCAAAGTGAAACGATGACGAGCGAACTCTGATCGCGAACAAACGGTCGTTACTACGGCAAAATAAGCCACAGTTCCTATAAATATGTGTGCCTGTGACTCATTTTAAATTTAAAACAGAATCCTATTAACTACAGAATGAGTCACAGTCACGTGTATTTTATAATGACAGTGGCTCATTTTGAGGTAGTGTGTTCATAGTGTGTTTCGTCGTTAACGACGAAACACACAACCGCTCTTAAATTACACTGCCTATCAAGGTAGAATTGTGTGCCTTATTTTATGAAGCTTTTTAATTACGCGCATTAAAAAGTTTTGAATTAAAGTATTTTTGACCCGCTTTTTTTAATCCCCTCTTCTCAAGATCTGGCGGTGTAATATTAGCAAGAAGGTGGTGGTATTTTTAAATTACCACAGTTAAAAATTACCTCTACCGTGGTCGACATTAAGTGCTGCCATGACCTTATACCGTAGTAAGGTTTGCTATTTTCATCATTAGTTTCACCGCGGTATAACCGGGCTGGCACGTATTGTTAGCTAAGTTAGAAATGTTAATTAATTAGGAATGAAAATTTATAACAATAAAGTTTAAGTGAAAATAAAGTGTTATAAAACTTAGCGGGAGTTATAAGGTTTTGCTAAATTTGCTAAAGGTTTAAATTTACTGTAAAATACAAGATGAAAAGCCGCCAGATAAATATGTTCCATAATTTAAGTTGTTCATGAGATTTTTTACTAATATTTCCAAGAAGTTTCGCTCCGGAACTTTGTTGTTCGCAGCTCGATGATTTGAACACCCAAAAGTTACGTCTTAAAATTATTTAAAAGCGAACTTGAAGTTTTTTAATTTATAAACATTTTGGGTAAAGTATAAATTATACTATGTTTTTTTTTTAATTTTATAATTTGAATTCCACTGCGACTTTCTCCGAACTATTCTGGGAATGGTTACAAAAGTAAGTTTTCAAGTTTATGACACCGATGACATTTATCTGGACTTTAATCTGAGCCGAATTCGGCTTAGAAATTGTGAATAGTTATGCGGCACGTTTGGCGTAAAATGGGTAAAAATAAAATTGGTTCCCGAAGGGTGGACTTTGACGCACTTTCCTTTGTGCCATTTAAAAATCTATCAATTTAAAAGGATACAGCGCTTGAAACATGCGAAAAAATTTCTTTTTTTTTCTCGATTGCGACACTGAATTCTTAAACTGATTTAGGTTATTTTATTATTTATTACAGGTTATCTTATTTTTGATTTATTATTTGTATAAATATAAACTTAAAAACTGAAAAGCTTCCAACAAAGCTTCATGACAGGAAAAAATAAAAATTTAATATAAATGAGAATAAAATGGGAAAGATGCATTATACGTGAGCTTAAAATAAAAGTCTTGTTTGATGGAGGCACGGTATTGGTAGCAAATATTTTAGATGAGACAGGTTACATACTTAAGAGAAATTGTTTGGGAAGGTGGATACATACGCCGATACAGTTTAGAGAGGTTTACAAAAAAGCAGCCGTTTTTAAAGGATTAAATTTGTTCGTTGGTCGATTCAAAAGATTAAACTGTTACTGGCGACTGGCGTTTAAGCGTTTTGCGAATTATAAATAAATAAATATATTTGCAAGATGGTATAATATACGATGAAAATAAGGTAGCACCTAATCTAATCTTTATTACTGGGGTTCTAACCATAGGTGGACAGCCTCCCGGATTTTTTTTTGGGTATACCCGACCCCCGAAATTTGGGGGGTTCCAAAAATTTTTTTGGTGTATACCTCAAATACCCCATTTTTAGCGTTTTTAGTACTGGGACCACCCCAAATTTTAGGGGGGTGTCTAAGGTACCCCAAATTTTAAGGGGGTGTCCGGGGTACCCCCAAATTTAAGGGGGGTGTAGGCTATAATCGGGATTTCAGGGGGGTATAACCCCCAACCACCCCCCTGCCTACCTATGGTTCTAACGTAACACTAAACCAGCACGAAGTCCTGAAAAAATCCTCGCCCACAATGTTCAGTATTTAAATATTGTTGCGCCGAAATAAATTACTAACAAAAGTGAAATATATTTTTTATTTAATGATTAGAACGTTTAAATTAAACACGATAGTCAAAACCCTCCCATTTGAAAGGAAATTGTTCAGTGTTAAAGACCTTCACAGGGTTATGACCTTATAGAATCATTTTTAGCCAATTAGGGCTTGGGAAAAACAATGGAGATCCTCCATTCATTGGATATTCAATTTTTCCCAAGCGCTATGTAGTTGGCTAAAAGTGATTCTAACAGCTCCTCCCGCAACCATTCCCACAGAGCGAAACATACATGACGTGATCACGAATACTATATGACATTTTGGAGGCCCTAAAATCCTGACGTGAAACAACTGTGAAATTGAATTTGCGTCAAACATATTAGAAAACAAAAAAAAACTTGGAAATAAGACAACTGAGAGACAAGGTGTTTTAGATTTGTGAGCAATAATTTTTTTATTTAATAGCATTTTACTTTGAGTTTTATCAGGAATGCATAGAAGTAAGAAAATGTTCGACTTAGTGTTAAACACAGTTGCTTTAATTAAATGTTAAGCAATACACAGTGAAGATTTTTTATCATGTAACAGTCTCGACTATGACTTGTGAACAGTCTACAGTTAGTTAAATAATCTACATTGTACATGAGAGTTTTTCCACAACATACTTTCGATTATTTCACAGGTTAACTGGTCGTTGCAAATTACCAAAATTGTGAAATTTCTAGAGAAGTTTTTCTTTATAATACTGTCGAAAATTGAAAAATTGAGTTTTTACATAGTTTATCATGTAGAAAAATTTTTACGTCTGATTCAAAAAAAAGCTAAAGTATTTGAGAATATTATGGAGCAAAAACCTCATCCTATCATAAAAGTACTGCAGGAAACAGTACAAAAAAACAGTCCTGGGTTTCGCAAAAGAGTACGCACTAAAAAGTACGGACACAAAAGAGTACTGGAAAATTGTGTGTGCAGAAATTAACATATTTAACTAAAGAAGTTTGTTTTAAAAATGAAGACTTTGATATCAGAGAAATTACTATGCACATTTTTAGGTATAATGTTTTTGAGTCGCGGTAATTGTCGCAAATATATATATATATATATATATATATATATATATACATGACAAGAATTCATAACATTATTGTTATTAATTTTTTATAATAATTATCGTCTGGTAAAAAATAGGCATTGGGCAAATGGACAAAACTATTTTGATAACAAAATCACTAAAAAATTGGTGTGTATTTTCGAATGCTTTAATGGTGTGTTCTCGAATGCTAAAATATTTTTTGACATCGCCTAAAATAATTATGCTCGGGAAGGACTGCCCTAATAATTATACTTTATTCTGTACAAAGAACAAAAACGAACACTTTGATTTTAAACAATTTAATGCCGTTTTTTTAATTTTAAAAACTTCTTATTATATTTTTTCTTTAGGGAATATGCCAAAAATACAAAAAGTGCAAAAACGCTAGTTTTAAATTCCCTAAAATTTTTTTTTATTTTGTTGTTTGAACACTTTATGAAGTAGGTACCAGGCCTTAATCGATTCAAATTATAATTGATATGTTTTTTCTGAAATTTGAACAAAATTAAAACAGTTTGTTAGTTAGATACGGGTGGGCGGTTTTATGATTACAGTGATCCTAGTGTTCAAACCTGCGTTGTGCTCATTACACACAGTTTGTTAACTACGTTTTCACATTACTATGCTAGTATCATGCTCCCAAGTACCTACCGATCAATTAAACAAAAAAACCTCTGGAGTTAAGCTCCTTAAATATTACATAATCCTTATTTCTTCCTCCAATTTAATATTTAATCTAAAATCTTCTATGTTATTTTTTTCAAATTTTTTTGACTTTAACAGTAAACTCAATTAATTTAAAAAGCCGCTACAAAAATCTATTAGGTTTTAACATTGTTTACAAATTTTTAGACTGCAAACAATAAAATATAAGCTACTCTTTAATTATCATATTATTATTATTATTTTAAAAATAAGCTGGCGCTCCGACTTTATGAAAAGTGTTTGGGGTTATGAATTACAAAAATCGGTGCTTCGGAGCTCAAACAAACCTGGAGCTTCACAGGAAAATTAAATTACTATTCGTTATATAAGTTCAATTAAATTGTGTATTTTATCTAATTAAAAATAATACTCAATGTGAAATTAAACTTGTTTCTTTGTATAATATTTTTTCTTTAAATGATATCTAAAAGAAAAATGAGAAAGTTACATTTTTAATTCTTTTATAATTCTTCAAACTGATCACTAATTATTTTTTTTGCTTAATAGACTAGTTCGGAATAATCGTCTTTTACTGTACGAGAGAGGGTACAAAAAGAAAAAAATAAAAATTGAAAAAATCTTAGCTTTCTTAGTTTCTTAAAATTAAACCTATACTTCTTAAAAATTGCTACACGATGATATGTTTCACTACGTTGAAGTGCTGTAATATATCAGTTTGTGCTAAATAAATTTTTGTTTTTTAATTAAACGTCACAATAGTTTGAAATCACCACTAAAATAGTATTTTCCTGAACAGTGATTATGAATTAGTAAAAATAAAGATGAAATTTGTGCTTTTAAACTAATTTTAAACCTACAGAGATTTTTTAATGTTTTGCTTGTAAAACTATTCAAAATTTAAAAACTAATTTTAAAAAGTCCATTCCAAACTTTTAAATTAAGCAGTTTCTGTAATTGAAACATTAAAAAACTGGAAACCAAGCGCGCCAGCAGCGCCGTACCTACAAAGCGGCAAAAAACTAAAAATCCCCAAAAACTGCTTTTGCTTTTGCATTATTTAAAAAGTAATAAAGAAATTTTCAAGAGAAGGGGTCGAGATTTTAAACCAATAAATATTTGAAATATTTTAAACCGTAAAATGTACTAATCGCTCACTGTTTTTCCCTCTACATAAGATTGGCGCTAGTAGTTATTGTACCCTCTTCCTAACACTAAAAAACCCGTATTCCGAACTAGTCTATAGAACTGTATATTTATAGTGTCTATTATTGGGTGGGATAATTTTTAAATTTAGTCTTCCATATGTAAAGATTACATATAAAAGATTTTTAAAATTTAGTTAATTTTAAAAATACCGATTATTCTTCTTTTTGTTGTTATTACAAATCCTAAAAAAGTATTTCCGTTATTTGAAACTTAAGTTTACGGTAAAACGATAAAGCTTATTGAAATGCGGAAAATATTGTTTGCTTTTTGTAAGCAATTTATTATAATTTAAGCATTCAAAATTTATTAAATTTTAAAATTATTTAAAATTTCGGTATTTCAATAAAATTAGTATTTAAAATTTTGGGTATTCATTATTTACTAGTAATCATTTTAAGAGTAAGTTATTTAGTATTGTTTTGTGCCGGTACTGTTTTGAGTCAAACATAAAATTTTAAAACGCAAATACAGTAGTCTTTTGTGCCAGTACTGTTTTGTGTCAGAGTCGCGTGGTGTAGCAAATGTAATTCACATAGAAATCTTATGTGCCGTACTGTTTTTTGACAGTATTGTTTTGTGGCCTACTCTTTTGTTCATACTCTTTTATATAACCCAGGAATGTTATATTGTGCTGTTTGGTATTGTAGTGCTTATATATGTCTGCACTATAATAAGAATAAAGGCCCGTTCACACTTACGCACAATGCACAATGCACAATGCCAATGCACAATGCACGATGCACAATGCATTATAGTACCTGTTCACACCTACGCACAATGCACAAAGCATTAAATTAAATTTTTAGCCAAAACTATCGTTTAATACGGGGCAAAATGCTTATTTCTCTCATGAAAAAACAAGACCTAACAAGAATAACTTTGTTGAACATCCAAGGTGACAAAAAAAACCTCAAATAACACGTTGTTAGGATTTAAAAATCCTAAATATCAGACAGGAAAGCTAGAAAAAGTTAAAATATCGAGTCAAAATCCTCTTTTCCCTTTTATTTTGCATAAAATTATGTTTTGTAGTTAAAAAAAAAACAAAAACATGCTTTAAATTTTATATAAAATGAAATATAAAGTCGTTTGTTCAAGAATATTTATAATTTGATTAACTTTTTAAGCAGAAGAGTTTTCAATATGCGTACTTTGCGGAAAAAATACGCAGCAATTTTCGAAGCGCGCTGCTACTCGCACAAAACTTGGAACGCCGTTCCAAGTCCGATAATGCATTGTGCATTGTGCATCGTGCATTGTGCGTAAGTGTGAACACCTATTTTCGGAGTTTTAATGCATTGTGCATTGTATTGTGCATCGTGCATAGTGCATAAGTGTGAACGGGCGTTAATTGTTTGACATACAATCGGCCATTTTCTTCCTTTATGCATTCTTCTAGCTGCTAATTTCTAGTTGATTATTTTTAGCAAAAAAAAGATTTTAAATTTTGTCTCAAAATCAAATAAATCAACGTTGATGATTCTTTTCCATGTAATAAATAGATTATAACTGCGATTAAACACATTTTCAAAATGAATTTTAATAATATTATTATAATTATTTTTCAAAACATTAAAAGTATACCATCTGCCAATTATTTTTTGTCTCGACAGCGTTTGTTATATCAACAAAATTATACATATGAACCTTGTTTTTGTAAATTTGGCTGTGAAAAAATTTCATCTGAAACTACCCAGCGTTTTTTGGAATGGATTCCAGAGCCGACCGGCGTTAATTGCTTTTGTTTGTTTTGCAATAAACGCATAAATAAACGTATTTTGTTTGCGGCAATACACCTATTTGAACATAAGTCATTCCTAATTCAAGGGAATATGCTTTTTAAAACGGCGCTATTAGCAAGGGGTTAAATCTCCAATGTGTAAGATATCGGCGGAAATAGAAAAAAATATACACAAAACGCGCGTTTGAAATAAACAACCTTCCAAAAAGCTAATGGGATATTCTTCAACTAATAGCGGATTCTAGACAAAAAAGGCAACGAACTTAGTCCATTAGGTTCGCCTTCCATTAAAATAAAAATGTTGGGATACAGTTGCAAAAATTCTCATTTAATCCAGCGGAATGAGTCCAAGTCGGTATAAACTTTACGATTGTTACTCGCTGGACAAGAATACAAACGAACTTTTTTAACAAGTTCTACTACAGAATGCGTCAGAATCAGCAAAGATTGCATTCAGAAAACTGAAAGCCAAGCGAACTTAGAACCAAAATATTAAAGACCGAAAAATAGATGTTTAAAAATGTTTTAGAAAGATATCTTTGAAATTTTAAGTATTTAAACGTAAAAAAGAGTTACATTCAGGTATACTTTGTTTTTTACCGATTTGTAAATTATTTGGCCATAAAAACAATTAATAAATAAATAGCCTTTTCGTATAAAATAAAAAAATCTAAAAGTTAAATCCAATTTGAAATTAATTTTTGCCTAATATTTAGACGTTTTCACCTTTTTCTAAACGTTTCATGTTTTAGGAAGTAGAAACGCTTTTTAATAAAAAAGGTTATAAATTATTAAAAATTGAATTTTTTGAATTTTTTCCTATGGACGCTCAGAATAAAGCGTGAAGTTCACTTGAAACTTTTTATTTAAGTAAATAAGCATTTTAAGAGTTTTAAGCATTTAAGCATTTTAACACATTTTAAGCTATATTTCCCATGGTAAATTTGACTTATTCTCTTAACCCAAAAAACTTATTTAATTTAAAAAAAGCACAAAATAATCCGAATTCATTCTAAATATTATTATACATAATTAACAATTAATTTGTATTTTGTTTTATAACAATTCATTAATTATACTTTTATCTGTTTATAACTAACTAGTTATACTTGACCTTATTATTGTTAGGCAAATGCTTAGGTAAGATTTTTCTTGGATCCAATTTGTGAAAAAAACGTACAAGTATAAAACTTTTTTCTTTGAAATTTCATTAATCGTCTAAAAAGGAAATGGAAATGTTAGAAAGAAAATAAAAAAATTTAGTTAAAATGTGTTTTTTTTTGTTTCTTGTTCTTTTTATAAGTCACCTCCTTGTCTTTTAAGAAGCGTTATTTTATATTTTTATTTAAGATATATTCAATTCATTGAAAAATTTAAATTTTCGCGTATACTGCTGTTTTAAAAAAAACTCTGATAAAACAAAACTAAACAAATAAACAGAAGTACTACTCTCTAAAAAGTGGCCCTAAAAAATTCGTTGAAAAAAAACTCGTAAATCACATTTTGATTAAATTATAGAAATAAGTAGGTAAGAAAAGTGTTGCTATGGAGGATAACACTGCAGCATTATTCATTATCCAAATATAAAATATCAAAAGCTATAACATAATAAAGTCATTTTGTGAGAGGATTTCTACAATTTATAACATTTTGGAACTGCAAAAAACTAAGACGATTATCTCTGTGAAATGCGTTTTCTTATAAAATCCTTACAAATTACCCTAAATACTACCTACAGCTACTTTCATTTTCAACTATTAAGCCAAATTTTCTATATAAAAAAATTTCAAACAAATTAAAAAAAAGTTTACTTTAGACTTGACAGGATGTTTGTATGGCGCAAACTTCTCATTCTAGGTCTTGCATAACCAACAGTGTTCTTTTGTACCATTAAAATTGAACTATTATTATGATTTTCTATCTGTTTAAAGCTTATGTGCAGAAATAATAATTGTAAATGTTCTTGCAACAGAAAAACCGGTGCAAACAGAAAGTAGAACAGCAAAAGTAAAGAGACCTCATGTAAAAAAAATTTAAGTGATTTTCCCGTTTTTACAGTTTTCAAACCAATGGTAAATTTATATTAAAGTCATAATTGGTGTAGAATTTAACCAGGTGAGGACAGAGTGCTGCAATAGGAAAGACAGGTTCAATCGCCAATTTCGCTGCTTCCTACCTGCCCGTCATTCCTATCTTCATCCATTTTAAGTTTACTTGTCTCTAACCTGCCTCCAGAGCAGTTGTAGCTGCGTTCGAACATGTATAGTTTCAAGAATAAATAACAAAGAATGTGTCACTGTGTATTAAACTTTTGCATCGCTTTGACAGAAATTAACCCCCCGGGAGGTTAAATTTACCTGCCTTTACTCTGCTTCTGCCTGCCTTTACTTTGCTTTTACCTGCCTTTACTCTGCTTCTACCTGCCTTTACCCTGCTTCTACTGCCTTTACCCTGCTTCTACCTGCCTCCGAGGTTATTTTTACGCTGTCTCCTACTTGCTTTTACTTTTTCGAAGCAGCTTTGAGAGCCATCCTTAAACATTTAAAAATTTTAAATTAATTAAATATTACTATTTTATTAACGTAATGATATTCCTGGTTAAATTTCATTAGATTTGTTTCAATAATTAAGGTTACATTTTTTCACGATATTGGTTCGTGTGAAGATATTTTTAAAACAAAACACGTTTAAAAATATTAAAACCACATAATTATGTGTGGTTCTATCAAAAGTTTAAAATTAATAAAATTTTACACTTTAAACAAATTGGAACATGACTTCATTAAGAATGCAGGGTTTTTCCATAAAAACTAGAATAATTTACAATTTTTTTCTTCAAACTCGTTTCAATACAATAATTTATCGCTGAGTAAGCTACTATTTCACATAATACACGTCTTTTAAATTTATCTTAACAAATAAAGAACCAATTTTATCCTGTTTTTTTTAGTTAGTAAGCTTATCAAACGCTCACGGTCCACATGTTAGCGAGGCGTTATCACTTTTTCGCTTTTGTCTTATCAGTCTCGGCGTGTTTTATGCGTTTTGGGACGCTTATCACTACGGAACGGTGTACTCTCCCGCGACTTTTTCTGTTGCGCGTAAAATTCGTTTTTCAGCCCCGAAAGCGGACGGAGTAAAAGCTAAAATAAAAGGATCGCGACTTTTTTCGCCGTTTCTGCACCAATACGGGGGCTTTTCATAACTGGTACCGGTAGGAATCTTCGAAATATTAAGGTCGCACTGCGTGGTTTTTTTACAGCGAAGAAGCCATAAAACACCACGGTTTTTCCACTACGATGAGCACGCAACCGATAAGGCCGACGATTGCCGTGACGCTAATTTCTCATCGGCTCGCTCCGGTAGACCACGTGACCGATTAGCCCTATCACGTGATCGAGAAGCGTTATACGAGATCACAGCGGTGCCTGTTGGAAAGCAAAAGGAGTCCCGGTTTTAAAGATTCGATGGACGAACGTCGCAGTTATTTGACGCGGGAAATAGTCAAAAGAAACGGAATATTTTTATGATGGAAAGTGGGTGTGGGATATGTTGTGATATTTTGCGACGTGGTATTTCGTAGAAACGCGTGTATTTAATTTTTGATCCGATAAATTTTTATGATTTGGAATGTCTTAAATTATTTGTACAAAATGGAAAAGCGCTAGAAAGTATTTTCAAATGCGCATTTCTCGAAAACAAACTAGACAATTTACGCAAAACTTATTTCAGGACATGCGAGTAAAACGCAAAACTATTTCATTTCCAAGTAAAAGATAAGCTAAAAGATGCGGTGTGGAGTCAAACTTTTTGTCTTCGATTTTGATAATTTTTAGCGAAAACCTTACCCCAGCCTCCAATAGCCCACAAAAAGTTTTTGAACAAAATATCTCGAGTGGTTTAGGAGTTATGACTCCCCAAAAATGGCGTTTTTCGATAATTCTGTACGTAAAAAATTGGTCAATGGGTATGACAATTTACGTTACAAATTATGCACTTAAAAAAAGCGGCTATCTACTACCTTAATTTGATGTCTCTATCGTTAACATTGGTGCAGTATTTGTCGAAATATTGCGTTTCCCGTACAGAAACTTGCGATTTTTTCCTTAAAAACAGCAAACGACATCAGCGATTTCATAAAGTTTGCCCAACCTTTTTTCCTTCACTTCGTGTTTTTAACGAAAACATCGAGGGTTCTTTGCACGAGAAACGCAATATCTCGACAAAAACTGCACCAATTTCAACGATCAAACTATCAAATTAAAAAAGAAAGTAGCCGTTTTATCTGAATGTATATTTTGTAACTTAAATTGTTATACATATTGATCAATTTTTCACATACAGAATTGTCGAAAAACACCATTTTTTTGGGGTCATAACATAACCCCTAAACCGCTGGAGATATTTTGTTGAAAAAATTTTTGTGGGGTATTGGGAGCAGTGGTTAGAAAATGGCGTTTTTCGATAATTTTGTACGTAAAGATTGCTCAATGGGTATAACAAATTACACACTCAAAGAAAGCAGTTATTTTTTACTTTAATTTGATACCTTGATGGTTAAAATTGGTGCAGTATTTGTCGAGATATTGCGTTCATCGTACAAAAAACCTTTAGTTTTTTCGCTTAAAACACGAAGTGAAGGAAGGAAAGGTTGGGCAAACTTCATAAAATAACTGCCGTCTTTTGATATTTTTAACGAAAAAAATCGCGGGTTTTTTGTACGGAAAACGCAATATCTCAATAGATCACTGCACTAATCTTAACGAGCAAGGTATCAAATTAAAATAGAAAATAGCCTTTTACTTTGAGTGCACAATTTCTAACTTAAATAGTTATACCAAATGAGCAATCTTTCACGTACAGAATTGTCGAAAAACGCAAATTTCGGGGGTTCATAACTCTTGAACCACTGCAGATATTTTGTTGAAAAAATTTTTGTAGGCTATTGGGGACTGGAATAAGGTTTTCACCAAATTTATGAAAATCAAAGACAAAAAGTTTGATTCCACACCGCACCTTTAATATTATACATCTACATAGATAAAACAACATTTGCAGTGAAGATTATGTTAAGTACACATCACTTTTCGGCACACCAAAGTTTTATTTAATCAAATTTTTAGTGACTAGAGATAGTCAGAGTAGCCGCAGGCATAGACATAGAAGAACGTGGAGAAACACGTTGACACAAGAATACTTTTATTAGGCCCCGTTCACAACTGATCCCAGTTTCCAGATCCTAGTTCCCAGATCCCAGTTCCCAGATCCTAGAAACGGCCCGTTCACACCTGTTTGTTTACCGGGATAAAAACTCCCGCGCGTGGGAGTTGTTTTAGTCAAATAACGCGCGTAAGATCGAACGCACAACGCGAAATATTCGTTTAAAACACAAAAAAATCTTTAAAATTTAAATTTTAAATGTTTTAAATTGATTAAGCAAAAAAAATTTTAAAAAAACAAGTTTATTGTAATAAAACATAAAATTTTTGTTACTTTTATAAATAAATTACTATTCTTTTTGATTATATAATAGGTTTTTTAGACTTTAAAATCGGTTAAACTTTTAAATTAAAAAAAAATGTTTTAGTAATGATTTGGGTAAAAAAACAACGATTTTTTGTTATCATATCATATTTGTTCCCGCTTTAAGCAACAGAACAAAACAAAAGCAAAGCATCTTACGTAATTAAACATCTTACGTAAGAGGCGTTATAGAATCGTACGTAGGAATACAAAATAATCGTTACAAACACAAATAAAGAATATTTTAAAAATAGTTTTTAAGGTGCTAAATTGAATTATCAAAAAAAAATGCTAAAAATCAAGTCTAATTCCATAAAACGTAAAACTTTATTACTTTTATAAACAAAAAGATATTTTAAAAACGTTTTGATAATATAGATCAGTTTTTTTTAAAACTAAAACTTTTGAATTTGTTTAAAAATATCGTATTAACATTGTTTTGATTAAAGAACAACAATTTTCGTTCCATATTCGTTCACCCGCCTGAAGAAACAGAATTAAAAAGAAGCGGAGCGTTGTAATAATTGCACACAAAAAGTTTGGCAAAAAGTTAATAATGTGCAGCTGGTGTATGTTTTTAATTAACATATTCACCAACATTATTACGTTAAAAAGTCTGTATGTGTGTACTGAGCGTGTGTGATATATGCGCGAAGACGCTTCTCCGCTTGCTTGCTTGCTTGCTTGCTTGCTTTCCCTTAATTTTTTCCCAGAAGTTGGAGCGCCGCTCCAAGTCTTTCTGGGAACTGGGATCTGGGATCTGGAAAACAGGTGTGAACACTTGCTTTTGCTGTTTTTGAGATTTGGGATCTGGGAACTGGGAACATGTGTGACCGGGCCCTTAACACTGCACCCAAATTGTTCGTACTTATTACAAAAATCACGTGGGTAAGAAAGCAATCAAAGTAAGATAACAATAGAAAAAAGCAAGGTTTAGAAAAAATATTTAGTCTTCAAACTTAAAATCTCATAACAAAAATTTTTTTTAAATGATTAACAGAAAAATTGTAATCAATTTTAATTTTGAATGTGATATGGCAAAACGGGTTATTTGTATAACATGCACTAAGTATTTTTCTACTTTACTAAACGATTTTTCTATTGTTTAGAAAACATCTATGTTAATTTGATTTTAAAGTTTTAAGTATCAAAATACTAATCCATATTAAATGTAAGGTAGGTTTTAGAAACTCTAAATTATGCTCAAAATGCAAGGAAATAAGTCATCGTAAAACTATTTTAAGTTCCTTTATTCCCATAGCCTTTGTACTAAAATAAAAAAAAAAAAAACTAAATTTGAAACAAAAACGACCCAAACATTTTAACAAGGAGCGGTCAATAAACAAATCAACAAGCAAGCAATTAATGAATAAAAATTTAAGAAAGCTAAAATTTATGTATGATTATTATGCAAAATCAAAGAAATGCATAAATTATTAGAATAGCTGAATACTAATTTATTTTGATTACAAAATGCATTTAGCTCCTGAATTTGTTCAAGGTAAGTTCAAGGTTGGGTACGGGGTCTTTAGAGCCGTAAGTACGGAACTTGGAGCCGCCGGAAAAAATTTTTATCTTTTTTTAGGCTTCGCTTAGGCTTAGGTATTGTTTCAGCGATTTTTATTTTTGGCTCCAAGTTCCCTCGGCTCCATCGGCCCTAAACCCAAGGTTGGTGATTAAAAAAAATCACGTGTTACGGTTAGATTTGTTACATTTGTAAATTCAAATTCTAAAAATTTTAAACCAAATTTACAGCCTTTTTAATCAAGGCTGTAATATTTGAGTTGTGATTTTAATAGCTTTGTTCCTACTTGTTACAAAAAATTACCCAAGTAAAAATGCAATAAAAGCAAGTTAAATTTGTTTTTTATTCAGTGCTATGATATAAGGGATGTCATTTCAATGGATTTTATCAAAACATTGTTATAGTTTCTAAATAAAAATGGCTACCGAGTAACAAACGTGTAAAAATGACACTTATCGTGACATACGTTTGCAACAATAAATTTTTTAACCATAAATTTTTAGCAATACATCCAAACAGCGATTCTTTCTCCCGTATTCCCGTCTACCACCGTGAAACATGGATTAAAGCTTTTTAACAAGACAACCTTTATTAAAAAGTTGTAATTCAAAAAACTAGTACCTGTTGTTTTTAATTAGAGTGACATTCTGTGGTATTTGTGTACAATAAAACGAAAGATAGCGGACTTTGTTTTGACTATCGGATGTTATTTTCTAGTTTTACTTCATATTTGCATCAATTTTGATTTTAGCTGCCTTCAAACAGTTTTTATCGGCAGCTAGGTATAAAATTTTTAAAGTCTTACAGTAGCTCTCCTCTAAATGATTTCATACTCTAGCACAAAGATGTAGCACCGTCTGTCTGGTACCTGCCTCTTGTTAATTAGCGATAAGAGCTGTCTTACTGATGAGTGGTTAGCATTAGCGGATTTTTCTTGCAAAACTACTTTCGAGATAAGAGTTTACATAGCTCCTCGTTATAAAGAAATTTTTTGTATTGTGCATCATCCAGTCTATGAGATCTTCAACTAACAGGCATCTTTATTATGAGTAACGCCAAAAAACACTAAAAATATTAATGCGCAAAAAAATCAAAAAATAGGCAGATCAGCTTTATTTCAAAGCTATAATACATCTAAAAAAAGATATAAATTGTATATGATTTAGGAGAACAAAATATTGAAATTTGATTTAGCGGAAAATTTTAAAATTGTAACAACGTTGTGTCGTGTCAAAAACTTCGGACAATTTTTTTTTAACTTGGGATTGTTTATTGATGCTACTCTAATTGATTAATTATTGATGATATTAAGGGTATCCAATAAACGTAGTTTGTGTACCCATTTTTTATATTTTGTAAAAAGGGAAAATTAACAATTTGCATCGCGTCTACTCACCCAGACGCATTACTATTATTATTGTTTATTTATCTAAAAAACAACACACAAGCTTAGTCAAATACGATAAGAATATTTTTACCTCGGTCAAAAATTAATTTATCGTCGAATTTGAATTTAATTTAAATGGTAAATTTTTTAATAACCATGAACCGCGAAAGTTCATAATGTTAAATGATACTAGAACAATCCGAGATTAAGTGCTTGAATATACTCACGGTGGTGTGAATCTGCGAAAAGGAATTCTGAGAAGTTAGCCGCGATTTAGGGTCAATGGAGCCTCGGAAACTTGGGAGCCTAAAATAGGGAACTTGCAGCCAAATAATATTGTCAAACGAGTACCTAAGCCTCAGCGAAACCTAAATCTAAGCTCAAACCAATTTTTTTAAAGGCTCCAAGTTCCCAAAAAAATCTAATGGCTCGAAGTTCCTTGCTTGTGGGTACATAGACCCCGTACCTATAAGCCGCGCTGTTTCAAGAGAAAGTTGTTAGCTATTCATTTTAGACATTATGTAAACTGTTGTTTTGATCTGTTTAAAAGTGTGTTTTTTTATAAAAAAAACTTAGCAATTGGAATAAAGTGTTGTTGAAATAATAAACTTAAAGAAATAAACTTAGCAATTTTTACAAAGCATTGCAGCAATGCTTTGTAAAAACAATACACGTCAGACTTCATTCAGACTTTTTTTTTGTTTTGGTACAGCTTTCCCACGCACGTCAGTGGGTGTATTAATTTAATTTTTTTCTATTTTTGTGGTAACCGTCCACTCTAAAACAAGTAAAATTTAACGTTTCTCATAAGAAATCTGCCTTATTGTTTTATTACTGAAAGGTCAGGAGGATTAATGGAAAAAGAGTCGGAAACAGTGCAGTATTACATCAGTTTCTACCAGATTGCGTCATTACTACGGTAAAATGAGCCACAATGAATATAAAATACACGTGAATGTGAGTCATTCAAGGGGGTCCTGATTCAAATATAAAATAAGTCACAGTCTCATATAATTTTTACGAATTGTGGCTGGTAGTAACGACGATATGTGCACTTATAAAAAAGTAAATTTATCTCTTCTGCTAAATTCCACAGACGCGCTGATAAATGGACCAATTTTGGCCGTTAAATTGACAACATTTGATGGAAAATAGCGTGACAAAATACGCCCTCAAATTTATTTCCCCAGAAAACATGTACATATGCGGACTATAAGTAAAGGATAAAAACGGTTTAAAATAGTTTAAATTTTGTTCTTTAAAATATTTTTTATTTTATATTGTAATAAGAAAAACAAAACAAAAACTATGAGGAAAACCAAAAAAAAACCCAAGATCAAGACACATGAAAAATTAGAGTAAAATTACCATGAAAACAGTCTACAAAAATTATAAATTAATAAATAAATGGTTCACATGATGTGCTAAAATTAACCAAAAATATTGTAATTTTAATTAAAAAATACGTTTCGCTCCTCTTCATCTCCTAGACAGTTAGATAAAAACTGACAACACACAATTTGTTTTTTGGTTTAAAAGTACCCATCAACAATTTATTGTAATTGATTTTACAAAGTATCACCGGAGAAATTTAAACTTAGGCTTATACAACAACATAACCTGATTTAATTTCGGAGACGCTACATAACCTTACCACAAAACTTCTACAACATATTGTCAAAAAAATTAATGCAAGAGGCGAACGTATTACTAGTTTCTTTCATGAACCTTTGCTTCAAAGCATACCCTCATAAAATCCACGATTTTAAGCATGCTTTGTAATAAAAAAGTGTAAATTTTGCTGCCTGGTTTGGCAAAGTTAATCAAGACGAATGAGTAAAATTTACAAGTTGAAATTATTCCTAAGAAAATTCTACCTTTTTAGCAGTAAAAAATAAAATGTAATGAATGTTGGATACATAACACATCTGGGATTTATTATCTCAACTGGGTAAAATTAGCATGTATTTTTGCGATTAAAACTAATTTAAGATGTTAAAAGACTATGAAAAAATGTCATTAAAAATGTTTTGATATCTCCTCAAGGGATAAAACCGCTGAAAATTAAAATAAAATCTTAAAACTGTGAACTAAAATTTTTGACTTTTAATAAAAACGTATGATTGATCAAGGGTGTAGTTATAATTTATTTTTTGAAAAAAACTGACTTAAAACTCTTAGTTTAAGTTTGTGTTGAAGTTAATTAAACATAGTGTTTTTGCAATAAATTCAGTTCTTAATAAACAATCGTATATTTGCATTTTTAATAATTTTTTGCTGAATTTCGGAAACGCATATTGCGTCAAAATCTTTGAATCCAGTGGAATTCATCCTAAACAAATTAAACTCAACGCTTTTTTGCTAGCTATAACCTTCTATATGGTGTTTTTTAAAAGGGAACTAGGAAATTACATTTGTTAACCAAAATTTTCTTTGCAAAATTAATTCATTGAGCACATTTGTTGCTTGGATTTTAAAAAAACCAGCCATAGTCCGGTTTTTATATTTAACAAGGTTGTTAGTTGTGACTAGTTATTTTGTTTAATTTTGTTCTATGAAAAAATTTTTATCAATTTAATAATTCAAAAACTAACGAAATAAAATTTTAAACCTTTGTTGTAAAATGTAAAAAGAGTTAAATAGTGACGAACAAGTTGGTTTTTCCGTGTTGGATTCGTTACTCTGACACAAAAAGTCACAATCAGTACAAAATAAACGTGACTTTAAGTCATTCTGTCATAGTAAGGACAATTTATATTTAGATTTATTTCTTGCTTTGCCAAAGGGTAAAAATCAATGGAAATTGGCTAGTTTATTTTTAAATAAATTTTTCTCTTTTTTTTGATAAAAAGGCTAAACCTAATCAAAAAGATATATTTTATCAACTAGGCAACAAAATATTAGTTTGCATTTATATCTTAGTTATTTCAATAAACTAAAAAAAAACAGATTAATATTGTATAATTTCTGAAAACTTCCACAATTACAAACTTGGTATAAATTTTATAAAATATACTTGTTGCCGTATAATTGTTTTAAACAAAACTATTCTGAAAAACATAAGGGAAAATTTAATTGTAAATTTCGTTTTATATTTTTTTTGCTTCTCGTGCTGGATATTTTTTACGACAAAAAACTCAGAGACGTTGCGAAAAAATTTTGAGAATATCTTCTTCTGAAGACCTAAAGTTAATATTTTTAACAGTTTTAATTAAAATTGATCATAAAGCTCACGAGGGTACTGGACACGAGGGTACTGGGCTTAAAAAATTGCGTTTACCACAACCTCGCAGCAAAATCGATTCATTGTGCAAGGGGGACACGAGGATACTGGACACAAGGGTACTGACGAGCAAAAAACATAACCTTCCCGTATAAAGCGGGATAAACTTTTTACATAACAGTAGTTTGTTTTACTTATATATAATTTAGTTTGTTTGACTGACTTATAAAAGGTAGGATTATAAAAATAAAATTATTGAGAAGACATAAAATAAAAATAATAATTTCATAACATTAAAATATTTTCGTGTAATTTGTCTACATTTTTGTGCATTTTTTTATTAATAACTATAGCTTTAAAAATGCTGAGAATCTATGAGACGACTTTAAACATAATAAATATTAAGGTTGCTGTTATGCTTTGATTGAGCTGTAAAAACATTTTTGTGGTTATTTTTCGTAGTGTGTTAAAAAAATGAATTTTTAATATTGTCTACGAAAAAAATAACTGCAAAAACAATTGCAAATAATTCTGCTATTAATAAACTTTCAAAATCATTTTAGTAAAATATTTTCCGAAAAACAATTGCTTGCCTTTTTTAACAATAAAATATTTGGTATTTTTTAAAAACACACTATTATTGAAATATTATGATAAAGTTTAGCAATTTTTAGGTTTTGCTTAAGCTTAAGAAAATAAAGTTTACCGTGCAATGGGTTTTAAAGACTCCCAAAAATCCGTTGTTGGAGTATTTTACTCAGGAATCTATAATACTTAGATTTAAATGCATAAAATATCATGAAAAATCAAACAATTGTATGTTTTTGAATTTTAAAAGCACATTTTGTTTGCCTTGTTTAAAATGATCAACATGTGTTCAAGTGATTTTTTTAAGCTAAAGTGGACTAAAAAAGGCAAGAAGTTATTTTTTACATTTTACTGCTGAAACCTATTTTTACAAAAGTTATTTTTTTAAAAATTTTATCAAAAATTCAATTATTTTAATCAAGAGTCGATACAAAGAGTCTAAATACAAGAATGACAGCAAAAAACTGCAATTCGCTTCGTATTTTCATACGAGTATATGTTTTAGAAAAAACAGTAATTAATAACTTCTTGGCTTTCTCATTTCATTTATGATTGTTTAATATTATTTTTTTAGTTTTTTTCAAAAGAACGGTTTTGAAGCTCCAGAGATTCGGAGTAAGCTTTAAGTATTATCATTCTTTTTATTAAAAAGCCATGGTATAAATTGTGTGTAAAATAACCTTTAAAAATTTCGTGTTTTAGTATAAATGTTTTTTAATTGTTGAATGTTTTTTAAACAATTTACGTAGTTCTTTAATTATTAAATTGCATTATATTTAAGCAGGAAAAAAATTTTATTTATGATTAAAAACGAAACGACTTATAAAGAAATTTTTGAAGTTATATAACCACATGTTGTTCCATTTTTTTGATAGTAACGTTTAAACGAATAAAAGTTAATTCTGCTCAATCAGTCTAAAAAATTTACATATTTGTGGCAAACGTATTTTTTATTAGCTCAGTACCCTCGTGTCCAGTACCCTCGTGTGCTAGAATCGTAGATAACACATCGTGCTATCTATTGCGTTCACAGTTTTGATGTTTCCCGGAGCTCCGGAACAGAGTTTTGCTTTTAGGAACTCCGGAGCAATTTTCGGAGCTCCAGAGCTTCTAAGCTTCGCTTCGCTTTTTGTACTTATTTCATGAATTAAAAAGTGATGCCATGGATTATTTTGTCAAAATTTTTTTCTAAGCTAAATATTTTTCAAAACTTATTTAAAACGATAAAAATAGTCTTAAAAATGCACATAGAGTCACGTTAGGTGTCTTTCAATCTTAAACAAACTTAAAATCGCTAATTTAAAGGGCGAAGCTCCGGAGGTCTGTTCCAAAGCTATTTCCGCTTTAAATGGCCGGGGCTCCGGAACGATATCGAAGGGTAGGAACATCACTAGTTCAAAATAGGCAAATTGCGCATTTTTGTGGCAAACATAAAGCGGAAGTTAATATTTGCGCACCTCAATCTTACTTTAATCAAGCGTAAAACATTACCTCAATCTTACTTGTGTGAAATACAGCAATATAAATATAAATTTTGCGTATAAGTTTGGAAAAGTTTAGAATATTTTAGTTGTTTTTAAAATAAAACATTAATTTCTGATAGGAAGTGGTAAATGATTATGAAGCAAATCACAAATGAAATTAAAAAAACAAGTACTTAGTCGCTTATATTTTGTTGTTTTGAGATAAATAAACATATGTATGATTATTGAATCGATATAAAGCATAAACGTTTTAATTATCACTGGATCTTTTTAACTAATCAACTCTAAGAGAGCTCTGAAGCTCCTAGTTCCACCCATCAAATAAATAATCTAAAATTTATTAAAATGTGTTTTTAGTTTTTTAACTATATTTTTAGAACTAATTTAAACGTTTGGAGTAATTATCAAAAACAATTTGGTTTGGAAAAAATTAAAATATATAATATATATGACAATTTTTTATTATTCAGAAAATTAGCACAAAATAAGACAAAGTTTTACAGCTTTAATGCTTCATGGGAGGAAAAGGCTTTGGCCTCCATGAACTTCTAAGTTCGCAGCTTTTGAGAGCATCAGCAATAGAAATACTAAACACTTTTTATGTGTACTATATAAACTTGTTTTTATCTCTTTTAGGTTTTAACATATATTTTAAACAGCACAGCATATGACAAGAGATTAGCTCCAATACAAAGCAATGAAAATGGTAAATGAATTTTAAAAAGGTTACATTTTTTGCAATTTTTTTTATTTGGACCTGACATAAAAATACTGGCGCAGTGTTTCACGAAAAAAATCAGAATTCGTTGTAAAATAAATAACTTTTCCTCAATATTTTTAAAATTGGAAAATTAGTAACAACAATGTCAGTTATTTTGGTAAATTTTGAGTATCGTTTAAAATTTTTGTTTTCGAATTTTTTCGCTTTTTAACCAATCAAAAAAAGTAAAAAAATTGTAATTTTTCAATACATGAGCCACTTAAATTTTTGAAATATATGTAGTATTTTTTATCTATTAAACTGTCTTTAGTAACTTTATTTTTATCTTTATTATTATTTTTTACATTTAAAAATTTAGAAAAATGAGTAAAAATCATTATTTTTTTTTGTTTTTTCAAGGGACTCGTTATGCTTGGAAGGTTAAATGCTTTTTTTATTACAAGTTATGGACATTTTTAAGATTTAAAAATTAAATATAAAACACGATAGTCAAAACCCTCCCATTTAAAAAGAAATTGTTCAGTGTTAAAGACCTTCACAGAACTCCGACCTTAAGAATCATTTTTAGCCAATTAGGGCTGGGAAAAAAAGAAAATTTTTCATCTATTGGAGATCCAATTTTTTCCCAAGCGTTAATTGGCTAAAAGTGATTCAAACAGTTCCTTCCACAACCATTCCCACAGAGCAAAACATATATGACGTGATCACGAATACTATATGACATTTTGAGGGCCCTAAAATCCTGACACAAACAATTTACTTTGTATTTATTTTATCATTGTGTTTATCATGAACTTAAAACAAAGTTTTTTTGAAATGTCAAATTTTTGGAATATTATTGTATTGAAAAAATTGTAATAAATTACAAAAATATTTTGTCACACATATATTTAATTATCAATTTTTAATAATATAGTTTTCGATACTTGGGTTTTGAAAAGTTTTGAAATTAAAAATTGTGAAATGATCATAAAAAAATTTGACTATTTTTTGGCTCACAGTTATTTAATCACGGGTTAATCTATATTGTGGACTCCCCCTATAATTGTAATAGCTAGAAAAATTTACTTAATCTTACTAATTGGTGAGGAGTTAAATGATATATTTCATTTAAAAATCGTTTTAATTAGTTTAAAATTTAGATTTTTGTAAATGTTTGGCTAGACCTTTACTAAAATATTGTATTTTACACAATTTTGTAAATATGTATCACCATAATAAGAAACATTAAACAAATATTTAATCTTAAGTTTCTCACAATTTTGTGAAATAGACTAAATATTCAATTAAAATTAAAATTAAAACCTAGTTCACTCTGTCAAAAATGTCCGATTTCCAAAAGACAAAACCAAAACCTTTAATTTTACGTAATTTAAAGGCGTTTTTTATTTTTTATTTTATTTTTGACATCTTGGTCTGAAAAAATGTTAAAATGTTTTTATAATTTTAAAAACGCTTCCAGATTTCCCAAATTGAGTTTTTAGGTTTTGTCCTTTGGACAATTTGGACGAAGTATGTCCCTAGCTTAAAACTTGGTAAATTTAAAAATGTGGAAAAAATAAAAAAAGAATAAAAAAGTTTCGCGAAGTTTTTTTCTAGTTGTAAATTCAACATATCAGAGTGTTTTTTTTTTGATAATTTATGTTACTTCAATGTTGAGTCTAAAACATATCATCATACAATTTTTATTAAAGGTAATTCACCAATAGTTGTCAGCGTAGATTGTTATATTCGCGGCATTGGGTCATTTGACGAAGTGGAAATGGTAACCCGACATTTTTTTCGATTTATAAATTCAAAATAAAGCATGATTATACAGAAAAAGGAGTAGAATAAAGACAGCGGAATAGAAATATTTATACAAAAATATGGTTAAAAATAATAAGGAGAATAGTTTATTTAAGTTATAAGTCAAGTTAAGAATGCAAAAAAGTCAAAAAAATTATAAAAAAAAACTTAATGGCATAAAAGAATTACGTCTAACTGACCTCGTACAAGTCTATGGTGACATGAGGGGACCAAATAAAATTGAGCGGCAATGACATTTTAAAAAAACTACAAATCCAGCTTTTCTGTGAATACACTAGATTCAGTCACGATTTGTTTATCCTATTATTTCAAATGATTTATTCAATAAAAAAATGGGTGAAATAAGCTATTTTGATCTTTATTTAATATTTATTTTTCAAAATCTTGATTTATTTATGGTTAAATATTCTATTTATTTTTTCAATTTATTAAAGTCAGCCAGAAATAATTTTCATATAGGATTTTTATGTTTTAAGCTCATCCATCAAGTAATTCCTTTATAGTTATGGTTTTAATAATTTAGGCATACTCTCTCGACTTTCTGCTTCGACAGAGATGGGTCGATTACAGACTCAGGTATAATGATATAATATTTTAAAAAATATAAACTTTGAAAAATATCAAGAGTTTTTTAAAGATTATTGGAATTAAACAGAAGATTTTTATAACAGTCGGAATTGTCGTATTAAAAAATCTATAAATAACTTCAAACAATTGCTATTTTTGCGTTAAGAGCTGTTATATTTAACTCCAACTGGTGTATTGCTTTTAATTTAGCTAATATTTTCCGTATTATTATTAGAAATAATATATAACACGAGAATGACGGACTGTACTTTAAATTTTTGACCAAAATTTTACTAGAAAAATACCACATTCAGATTTTTTAATTTTTGTGATGTGAAAATAATCACAATGTAAAAAAGGCAGCATAAAATTGGAATTTTTAGTGCAAGAAAAGTAACAGTGCGTTAAAAATTGCTCCGCTGGCAAACCAGCAGAAAGTGGTGGATTTTTGATAGAAAAGTCGCAGAAAATTAGGTAGGTTCGACTTTTCTAGCTAAATTTTTGTCTAAAATTTAGTGTACAGTCAGACATTTCCTTGTGTTATTTATATTCTCATATATAACACAAGAAACTTTCCGACTGTACACTAAATTTTGGCCAAAAATTTAGTGTACAGTCTTTAAATATTAAGAAAATTTTTAATTAATCACATTTATTTTGAATAATTCAAAAATAAAAAAATTGTTTATTTAGGTACAATTCTGACAAAGAAAGCCGTTACATCGTGGCTACTGAAATGGCCCCTCACATATGGATCCCAGACACTTACTTCCCGCACGAAAAACGCGGTTATTACTATGGTAGTCCCTCGGAAACTCTTATTAGGATATACGGTAAAACTGATGTATTCCACATGATTTTTATCATTTACAAAGCAATGATAAAAATTTGTAAATTGAATGCAAACAATTTGTATTTGTTTTATTAACTATAGAATAACTAAAAACTTTTTCGCCAAGCCCTATTTTTTGACCTTAGTTGTGTTACTTGATAAACGCAAAATTATTTTTAATTTTTCCCACTACACTGTCTTGACCGAGGTACGAAATTCATAAGAAGGCGTCGCCAATAATTATAAAAACATAAAATAAACTAAATTCTTTTTGATTTACTCTGAATACTCCGCCCAAGAATTTACTGACAGTTGACTATATTAATTTAGTTGTTACTAATAAATAGCTGTTACTGTTTAAGAAAAAAAAACACAAGTTTTAAACCAACCATAGTATGTTTTGTATATACAATAAGATATTTGGTTGTAGAAACAAAATTATTGTTCTACCATAGTTGCAGAGTTGCGTCGACTAAGAATTTTTAAAACTTAAAAAAAAACATAAAAAGGGTATCGAATATATAGAAAAATACTAAAATGAATTCGATAATAAAAAAATTTGATAAAACTTCACTTCACTTTAAAAAGTCACTTCAAATTGTGAAGAATTAGTCTTATTTCATTTAGTATCAAGGGAATAGAATTATCTTTTCCAAAAAATGAAGGCGAAAAAAGAATGTGCATTTTGTTTGTAGTCTATTTTGTTATCATTAGTGAATTTTTGAAAAAAACCTAAAATTTTAATTTTAAAAACCACTTAAATATTTTTTTCTCTTTTCAAAGTTCCGCACAAAATTTTATACATTATTTCAGTTTCAATTGAGGAAAAAAGTATAAAAAACTACCGACAAAATAAACCATCCATTTTTACCGTGTTTTTTTTAAAATGGTTTTATATTTATTTACTATATAT
Source organism: Microlaimidae sp. YZB2_3 (assembly GCA_030248175.1). NCBI lineage: Eukaryota > Metazoa > Nematoda > Chromadorea > Desmodorida > Microlaimidae > Microlaimidae sp. YZB2_3. The sequence goes on from JASAMX010015496.1 coordinate 49,224, forward strand.
ACCAAAAATTAATTAAATTTTAACCTTAAAAGTTTTTCGCTACCGTTATATTTACACAAAAATTTAATCATTATTTTTATTTTATTTAAAATTTTCAGATGTCTTTTTTTTTAAAAAAATACTTTTTTTATTTAGGTAGCGGAGAGGTGTATTTTGCCCGAAACTATAATCTTCGGGTTTCCTGCCATATGGATCTTTCTGCTTTTCCATTCGATCATCAAAGTTGTGTTTTTGTTTTAGGAAGCTGTAAGTTTTATTGAAAATGAAAGGAGTACTCAACTCAAAAACAACAGTTTTTAAAGTAGATAAGTCCGAAGACCTCTTTGATTAAAATGGGTTGTCTAGTAAAAAATGTCCACGTTGGTTTTTCCAAGAAAACCCTGTGATATACTCGTTTTCCATTGACTAATAAACCTTATTCTTACTTTCAAATCAGTTTTTAGGAAAAAAAATTTTAAGTGATAAACTCCAAAGGCTCAACTTGTTTAAAATTACAGTATAAAAATCTCCATGTTAGTTTTTTTTAACAAATCAGACCCTTTAAAATATTTCTTGGACTTAAAGCTTTCCAATGATACCTTACTTACTCCTGACTTTACCCGTTTTATGGTTGAGGAGGAACTTTTTCACACTTTCAACTTTCAATTTCAACTTTGAAATTGAGTTGTCCAGCATATAGTAATGTAATTTTACAATGTAATTTGTACCATGTAATTTTTTTTTAAATTCAGTTCTCTAGGACTTTTTCCCAACTATAAGCTTTCCAATTATATTTTATTTAATCTACTTCTTTCGTGGTTGGGGAGGAGAGTCCATTCCATCTTGAGTAAAAAAGCTTGGTCTAGCAGAAAGACTTCTATGTTAATCATTCCAAAAAAACTTCATATTCTGGCTCTCCATTTGCTAATATCTTTTCCTATTAAGTTTAAACCAATTCAAAAATTAAAAAAATCAACTTCCAAAAAATAACTTCGAAAATTTTAATTTTTAACTTTCCAGCCAAGTTGCTCACCGTAAATATGTCCATGTTATTTTTTATTTATTTTAATCCTTTACGACACTCTCCGAGGTGTTGACTTTTTATATAATACCTCATTTAGCTTAACTTTTTGGGATTTTCTCGTCGAAAAAACGCTGCAATTTTGCAAAACAGAAAGGATTCTGCGCCACCGCTGCTCAGTGTTAAACTTCACGCGAACCCGAAGTAAAACGCGGAACCTAACGCTTTTAAGCAGCACTGGCGCGGAATTCGTTCTGCGGATTGGCAGCGAAAAGAATTCCAAACGTAGGTTTAGGTATAAATTTAAGCGATTTTTACTTTCAGCTTTAAGTTCCCAACTTACGGCTTTCAGCTCCCCACTTACGGCTGCAAATTAGTTTTTTTTGGCTTCAAGTTCCAGCTCCAAGTTCCATCGACCCTAAATCTCACAAATATACTTACATTTTCTTATTTAAATAGTTTTTTCCCAAGCGATGCCAAAATCAATTTTGAATTTTACAGTATACATGTCACATAACTCAAAAAACGTAATATACAAATTTTTTACTATTCTAAGACCCTGAAATACTTACAATAAATTATTCCCGATCGGCTTATTTTTTATACTTATATAAAATGCAGTGTATTTAAAACAAAAATATTTTCAAAACTTTATTAACTAACAATATTTAGTTGGTTGGATCGAAGATGATTTAGTTTATCGCTGGGCCAAAGAAGCTGTGAGATTAAATCCGGATTGGAAAATGTCCAAGTACAACCTTACTTCCGTGCGCACGGATATTGAGTGTGAAAATTCCCATCATACAGGTATTTGCTGTTTCCGTTTTCGTATGTTGCTTTCAGGTTTCATCTGTAATTTTTACTTTATAATTTTCTTATATTCATCTTCAATTACTATATATTCATTTTGTTTTGTTAAGTCAAGCAGTTTTTTAGGTGTACCGTACTTAAACTGTTAAAATGTAAGAATATGAACCATAGGTGCTATTTTATTTTTAATTATTGCTGTTAATTGCTGCTGTTTCATCTGTTAGGTTGTGTCATTAACTAGGTTAATTCTTAAAAGCCTCGCAATAGCAATACGTAAATGAACGAAGTAAAAT